>JANUHK010000429.1:0-19761 GCA_026319125.1 Colletotrichum noveboracense | reverse complement strand
AGCGAGAACAAGGCTGGATTCTCCAGCTTCTTCCTGAAGCAACCCTTCCCTCAGCATATATATAACGCATAGCGGTAGCACCAGCAATACTAGTATTTACTAACAATAAAGAATTACAGCAGCTTTAGGATCAGACTCAGGGATAAGATAAAGTCTACCAGCAGGCCTATACTGCAGTAAAGCAACAAGAAAGAAGCTTCCCTCCTAGCCTGAAGCTGAAAGTCTAAATTGCAGAGTGTAAGATTAATAATAGTAACTAACTACTATTTAGAGACTAGATCTAAGTACTAGGTAGTGAAGACCTAGATAGTGAGGCAAATATGTTATGCACTTGTATTATTTAAAGTATATATAACTTAGTATTTAGTGGCTATCTAAGAAGAGATAATACCTTTACGCTAGTTAGTAGACGCTTCTACTAGCCTAGTTAGTTGCACTTAATATGCTGCTTCTGCTGTAACTGCGATAGCTATAGGTGAAGTTACATCTGGAGAGAACGCTATAAGGGACTCCTGAAACTATTACTAATACCACAGCATATATGAAGCAACCTCGCTATGGACTTCATCACTAACCTTCCCCTTATGGATAAGGATGAGAGATATTTTTAGGTAATTATCGACTGGCTAGGTAAAGGCGTAACCCTTAAGGCTATGGAAAGCATGGAAGCTGAAGCTTGCGCTGAATGATTCCTCAACTGCTATTTCTGCTTCTATAGCATCCCTATATTAATTATGAGCAATAGGGGAAGCAACTAAATAAGCTGCTTCTAGCAGTAGTTCTATAAGCTATTAGGAATAGAGCAGCAGCTTAGTACTGCCTACTATCTGTAGACTGATAGAGGCCTAGAGAGGATAAACTAAGAGATCTAAGCTTACCTATGTAACTACGTTATATATTTGCAAAAGGATTAGGTACTGAACCTCTTAGCAGCCTAGCTAGCGCTTTATAGCTATAATAATAGTGCTATTAGGATGAGCAGCTTCTTCCTAGAGCATGGATACCACCTAGAACCTATTAAGGTTAAGGAAGCAGACCTAGTAAGCCCTAAGGGCACCTATGAGGGCTAAGCATGTAAGTTAGTAATAAGGCTTTAAGATGTGATGGATATAGCCTAATTAACCCTCGCCTTAATATAGTAATGCTATAAGGAGCTAGCTAATAGGAAGCGCCAGCCTACAGAGAGACTAGAAGTGGGCGATAAAGTCTGGCTTTATATAGGGTATTATAGATCCCCTAAGCCTTATAAGAAACTAGATTAGTTATACTATAAGTATATAGTTATAAAGGTTATCTCACTATATATAGTAGAGCTTAATATATTAGCAGCTATATACCTACGCTTCTATATGGATATCCTAAAGCGCGCAGCTAATAACCCCTTACCTAGTTAAACGTTAGATAACAAGCAGCTGCTACTAATTATAGATAATAAAGGTAAAGAGACCTAGAATATAGAGAGTATTAATACTGCTACCTAGAAGCGTTAAGGGCGTAGGCGATACTGCAAAGTTCTAGTTAAGTGGGAAGGATATACAGAGAGGACCTAGGAGCCTATTAAGACGCTCTAGGGGACAGAAGCAATGGAGGCTTACGAACGCCGTTATGGCTCTGCGATGGAGCATGATAGAGACCCAGCCTTAGCGCCGCGGGCGTGCTGCTGGAGGGGAGCGGGGGGGTGATGTCACGGGCTAGAGCCCGGATTGATATCTCCGGCTTCGCTGGAGCAGTTACTGAGATCCGGCTCTGTTGGACCCACTATTCTGCCGCAGTACGCTGCCTAACCCGGCCTGCTTCACTGCTGTTAGGTGCCTACCCTTGTAAAGTCCTTTCTTCCTTCTTCAGCTTAGAATAGTTAATTGATGGCACCTCTACGTTGAACAAGCCTAGGGGCCAGCCCCTTACACTAGGGAGGATTTAGAGGGGCAAGGCTTATCCCTCTTAGTGTGGAAAGTGTACTTTTAAGGCTTAACGTGAAGCTATACACTCTAACACCTCTAGAGTCCCTCCTAACGATACTACCACCTTAGGTTTTAAGAACGCTAAATAACCTAATAGAGGCTAATTCCTAATCAACTTTAATTAAGGATTACATCTCCTATTATCTAAATAGCTCTCTAACGCCTACTTATAATGCTGTGGACCATATTCTGAAAGGTACACTAGCTATAATACATTATAATGCTCTTCTGGAGGCTGAGAACAAAAACCTTCAGGAAGAGAATAACCTACTTAGCTGACGCTAGAGGGCTAAGAAAGCCTAGCTCAGATAAAGAGGAAGTCTTACTATAGGTGAGGCTGAGGACCTTTAATTATAAAGGGAGGCTATAGCTCAGATTCAGGAGGAAATACGCTGGAGTAGTGGTTGCTGACTGACGACTGAGACGAGCTAACGGCGGTGTAGCGTCTGTAGGAATACTGGTTATAATGCGCGAATATGTTAATTCGCTAGAGAAATGTCTAAAGAAGAGGACCTTGACTAGTTTGAATTTAATTAATTTCCTAGGTGTTATGTATAGGTTGGAAATATGATGTGGTTGCGGTTAGGTGGCTAGGTTGCTTGTCCAGCCAGCTTGCTTATTAACCATGTTATTTCTAATTATATATTTTAATATTAATCTTTATATATTTTATTAAGCTTACAGTAGAAGGGATATTAATATTTTAAAGTTTATCCAAATAAAACTATAATAAATATTAATATAACGTGGTTGATAAGCGAGCTGGACAGACAAGCGAGCTGGACACCTAACTGCAACCAACCCATCTTCTACCTTACAACCTACGCAACGCCACAACAAAACAATAACATCACAGAACAAAGAAGCTCAATTAACCCTAGCCTTCCAGGCTATCAATCGAACCCTAAATCTTAGTATTCAGGCCGCAGCTAAAATCTATTCAGTACCACATTTAACCTTAGCTACCCGACTGAAAGGCACCCCATCACGACGCAATACTGCTCCTAACTCACGGAATTTAACTGCGCTTAAAGAGGAGAAGCTAGTTGAGTACATTCTCAACCTAGATTCTCAATTGTTTCCTCCCCGCATTAGTGGTGTGGAAGATATAGCTAATCAACTGCTCGCCAACCGCAACGCGCCCCCTATTGGGAAGCGCTGGGCCTCGAACTTCGTTAAGCGCCAACCACAGCTCCAGACGCGCTTTTTTTGTAAGTATAACTATAAGAGGGCCTAATATGAAAACCCAGACGTAATAAACGCATGGTTTCAGCTTATAGCGAATATAATCGCAAAATATAGTATTATAGTCTTAGATATCTATAACTTCAATAAGACTAGGTTTATAATAGGCTAGATTGCGCCCAGAATAGTTATAATGAGCGCTAAAAGGCGTTCAAACATAGAGATAATGCAGCCTAGTAATTATGAATAGATTACAGTCATTCAGGCTATTAGTTCGTCAGGCTACAGCGTTCCACCATACATCATCATTACAGGCTAATATCACCTCTCCACCTAGTATATAGAAATAGGTCTCCTGCGCAACTAGGTTATCGCAACGTCTGAAAACAGATAGACAACAAATGCAAGAGGCCTAGATTAGCTCCAGCACTTTGAACAGCATATCAAACCGCATGTAAGTGGTAGATATCACCTCCTCATCATCAATAGTCATAAAAGTCACCACGCCGCTAACTTTGAGATATATTGCAAGGAAAACGATATTATCACCCTTTATATGCCAGCCTATTCATCTCATCTGCTTCAACCCTTAGATATTAGTTGTTTTAGGCCCTTAAAGAAGGCATATAGTTGACAAATTGAGGATAAGATACGCCAGGGTAATACCTACATTACAAAGGAAGACTTCTTTCCTGTATTTCGCAACGCCTTTACGCTAGCCCTCATAGTTAAAAACATCCAGGGAGGCTTCAGAGGGGCTAGGCTTATCCCTCTAAGTGCAGAAAGTATGCTCTCAAAGCTTAATATTAAGTTACACACTCTAACACCTCCAGGGTCCCTCCTAACAACACCCCCTATGTGGACTTCTCAGATGCTAAACAACCTAACAGAAGCATCTTCTCAGTCTAAACTCATCAAGAGGAGAATCTTCCACTATTAGAATAGCTCACTAACTTTAATTATTAAAGCTGTTAAGTATTTATTAAAGGGGGCGCATGGATTTATGCACCAGATTGCCTTATTGAGGTCTGAGAATAAAATCCTTCAGGAAGAGAACAACCTACTTAGCTAACACCAGAGGGCTAAAAAAGCCCAGCTTAGACAAGGAGGGGGTCTTACTATAGGTGAGGCTGAGGACCTTCAATCACAAAGGGAGGCTACAGCCCAGATTGAGGAGGAAACGCGCCGGAGTAGTGGTCGCCAGCCGAGGACAGAGACGGGCTAACGGCGATATGGCGTCTGCAGGAACACCAGTCATAATGCGCGAACATATCAATTCGCTGAAGAAATATCTGAAGAAGAGGATCTTAACTAGTTTGAATTCAATTAATTTCCCAGGTGTTGTGTATCAGTCAGAAATATGATGTAGTTGCGGTTAGGTGTCCAGCTCGCTTATCTGTCCAGCTCGCTTATCAACCACGTTATATAATATATTTAATAATATATTAGTATAACTATTAGATATAGATAGATATAAGAAAAGTAAAAATTAGCTCTATAAGCTTATATATTGCACTAATAATTTTGGTGGGTTTGATTACTTGAAATTCGAGGTAACTAAGTCAAAGAGTTGGTCTCAGTGGTACGCCTGGCTGGCTGACTCCCCCTCAGAGTATGGGGACCCATTTGTTCCAAAGCGAGTGATGCGGCCAGTAGACCATAAAGTCTAGCGGACGGAACCAGCTCAAGGGAAGGTGTTGCAAACAACGGTCTACATAGATACTATCCATGTTAAAGGACAAATGTTATTACTTTTGTTGCCAAGGCCGTAAACCCACTTACTGCATTTAGTTACATGATGATTAATAAATAATACAACTCAACCACAGTCAAACAGAATGAATATGTTGGTGAGCTCGAACGACAAACAGAGTAGAGATATTCGTTGGCAATAATGCCCATTATCTCGTACGCTGTGGTCGTAGACTACATTCGAATGCCCAGAATCAATCAGTCTTGTCGTCCAATCAACGAACAACAGCCCCCGGCGCCATACCGGACCGAGTTGCTGGAGTTGGCAGGTCTAAAATGGTGTCCCTCGCCCGCTGCCCACAGCATTTTGTAAGAGACGGGCGAATATGAAAATTCGACAGGGACACTGATAGATTGATATGCAAGTTCTGTGCATGCAACAACAGTAAAGTATCTCTTCGTCGGTGTCTCGGATTGCATGCCTATGGCCCAGTGATATAATCCAACCCCAGAGCGTCCCGACGGCCGGTACTGTTTGGGTCGAGGTAGGGCGCCTCGCCGATTCCAACCGCTCTGTTACCGAACCTCTCTCCCTGGTCATCGTAGTCAAAGGTCGCGGTGTGGAAAGTACTGCGGTTGTCCCAAATCGCTGCATTTTTTGTTAGCCTGATACGTATGTGTTGTGGAGCAAGCTCACCAATGTCGTTGTTATTTTGCCACTTCAGACGAACTTGAAGATCGTGATTCTTTTGCAGAATATCAAGAAACCAATCGAGGAGGTGCTTGCTCTCCTCAGCGGTGACACCGTTGATGTGCTTTACATGGCCTCCAACAGGGAAGATGCTCTTCCAGCCAGAGACTGGGTTGGTTCTGACGATAGGGTGCACCGCCTTGAGGATACTGCCGATGTTCTTGGGATTTCCGCGAGGCTTGTCGTAGAGAGTGAAGCCGCCGCGCTCCGCTGCAGCAGCGAAGCCGGGCTGCTCGAAGGTCACAGTCAGACTCTCCAGGAATTTCTGGTAAGGAGCGCTAAGGCGATCGTAGATCTCATATCCAGAAGCCCACAAAGTGTCTGAACTCGCAGGTCAGTGATTACTGATAACGAAGCGGAGTGGGCGGATCATTTACCTCCACCAGTCTTGGGCAGTTGGACCAGACGAAGGGATGAGTAGTCTGCCGGCACAGGCTCAAAAGCGATGTCGCTGTGCCACTGAGCGGTTGACTGTTTCTTGGGACTGAGTTCCTCGCCCTCCAGGGGCTTGCGGTAGATCTTCTTGTGCTGCACTGAGCTGATAGTGCTGATCTCCGGGTCAGACCCACCAAGCTCCCGCTCCGAATTGAGCACCGGGTGAATGTGGAGTCCAGACTCTTTCGAGCGGCCGGTCAGCTCGCCGAGCCGGAGGATTAGTTGCTTTTGCAGATCATTGGTCAGGTTGTCTTGAGCTCGGAAAAAGACCACTCCGCGTTGGGAAACTTTGCACTCATCAGTTTTCCATAGTGTCGGGACATGTTGTTATGGCTTACTGGTAATAGCGAGGTCTCTGATAAGTTCATCAGCATTCGGAGCGTTAAGCCACTCCACGACGTTGGCCTTCGGGAACTCGCGACCAATGACAGGGGTCACATCAAACGACTCGTACCTATCGAGCGACGAGGAAAGTTTCAAGGGCTCCGGGTACGCCGGCGCCTTCGTGCTGGTGTGAATGGGGACTTCTGATTCAATTGCTGTAGGAGCCATGGCTGTCTGATGCGTTGATTTAATAGTACTGATCTTGGATGGTCTACTGAATTTCTTGTGTGAGTTGCTCGCCACCTGAGAAGATAGACTTATTTTATAACTCGAGCGGCTGTTGATACCGGCTCGCATCTTACGTTGGCTGGCTGCACATGTCGCGACATCGTCGGCTACGGGATGCTGTCGTAATGAAGCGACATCCGGTAGGATTGGATGTCCTGGGGAACCCCGCAATCTTCAGAGGGAAAGCTGATTGAGCTCGGCGGGATGGTGAAAGCGGGTGAGCCTATTTCGTGATTGACCAACCCCTTGACATTATTGCGTGGATCTAGAGTCGATGATGTGATCAGCAGGCCACGTTGGGTTGGCCAATCATGGTTCGGATATTTGATCTGCCCATGCACGCATATCTAACAGACATCATCATCGAGCTGATAAATCTACGGAACTTGGTGTTCTTATTGACCAAAAAGACCTACGAATTTATTTTCGTGACACTGGTCGCGATTGCTAAAGAAGTCCATCAACATGTCTGCACCCAACGACTTGGCAGCACTCACTTGTACCGAGAGGAACGATTTCTGTGCTTTTTAGCTGGCTTCCAATCACAAGGCCTGGATCAAGCATAACTGATAAGAAGACGTGGTGGTGGCTTGCGTCAGAATGATAGTTTATTGCGAGCAGCTGCAAAGCAAGGGTGGCAGAATCACCAACATGCTCGCCCCGTGAGGATTACCAAACGGCATGCGATAACGGATTTAACAAATTTCCCAGTAAAAGTACAGTGGGATTTTATGTCCAATGAATTAAGAGGCTACTCGACACACCAAAAAATGAAACGCGTATCTCGCATATTCATAATATTGGAATTAAGAGATACGGAATTCAAGCCGTGGATGACGGGAGAAACTTGGATAGCTTCAAAGAGGAAGGCTTGTGTTAGGTGCAAACGCTGCTTGGAGGTGTCTGCACTGTTTCTCGTTACGTTCATCTCATCTCGGGGTTAAAGTGTACAATGCACGCTGGCTTCGAACGCGCAATGAAAGTTCTTTACGTAGACCTTTCAGTAAAGATAACTCTCTTTGCGTAATTAGACAACTTTCGTATGGAAACATCTTGCACCAATATTCACCCCCCTGAGTGATCGAAAGGTGCGTCAGCTGCGACGGCATATCCGTCATCCAAGGTTCGTCGGCAACTCTTGATCAAAACTTTGCTCAATTGCGAAACATGAAGATAAGAGATGGAGAATTAAAACACCGCTGACCCAGCTCGACTCCTTTTCTTTACCGAGTACAGCCAGACTCAGCTCCATTCAGCTCCGACATCCCACGCGGGCGTGATATTGTGGATCCAACTCGCCATCGCAGCGCGGAAACACAACCTTGTAGGAAGGGTCCCGGTCTGCCGTGGTGGCCTGGCGAGATCCGGCGAACCGTACTGCTTCCTCCAATTCTCTTTAAGTAGTAGGGAAATTCTTCTCCGAGGAGATATCTCATCAGATAACCTTCGTTCAGCCTCAATTTCAACGACGTTTGAAGCCCGTGCCATAACATCTCGTCTTTGCGATCATGGCCACGGTTCTGGCGAAGGACCCTCTGCACAAGGGAGAGGGGGCGGAATCTACCGCATCTCTTGAGGGAATCCCTCCCCTGGGTGCACCCAAAGAGGAAAAGAGATTTTTCTTCCAACGAGACAAATACTACGATCCGTTTGCCATTGCCACCCAGGTATGTTGGAAGCCAATAACATTATTCCTCAGGAGGTCAAAACAATTCTAACGAGCCACAGCCAAGCGTGTTCGATGATCCCGATACAGCGGAAAAATACCAACCTCGGCCAGACTGGTGAGAATCTTCCCCTGTTTTATGATTGCAAGCGCAGGTCTGACGAAAAGCTCAGGGAGAATATCCACAGATTCGATCCATTGGCTAGATGGACATGGGCTGAAGAATATGCCCTGATTCGGAAGGTCGACTTTCGAATTATGGCAAGTACTATGAAGTCACTCCATTGTCTCATGTGCTAATGCATAGTCACAGGTTTGGGCTTGCATCATGTTCATGGCACTCGAGCTGGATCGTGCCAACATCAGTCAAGGTTCGAACCCATCACAAGAGGAGTATCAACACGGAAAGAGACGTGCTAACATACTTTCAACCATTCAGCAAATACCGACAACATGTTGGGCGATCTGAAAATGACCACCAATGGTATAGCCATCCCGGAATGACATGCAATCTCTTATTTCAGGAGCTGACCTGTCGTGAAGACTTCAACCTAGGAAACACCGTCTTCAAGCTAGCCTTCCTTTGCGCTGAGTTGCCATCACAACTCGTCTCGAAGTGGGTTGGGCCTGACCGGTGGATTCCTGCACAAATGGTGCTGTGGAGTATTGTAGCTAGCTGTCAGTTCTGGCTCTCTGGAAGAGACTCCTTTCTTGCCTGCCGTGCACTTCTGGGTTTGCTACAGGGTGGTTTTATCCCAGATGTAACTTCTACTCCTTTAACCTCCAACAATGGAACCGCCGCTAACTCATCCGTAGGTCATCCTATACCTCTCATATTTCTACAAGCACCACGAGCTATCTCTCCGGCTTGGTTTCTTCTGGACTGCTATGAGCATTGCAGATATTCTGTCCGCCCTACTTGCGTATGGGCTACTGCACATGCGGGGTCTGCAGGGACACGCCGGCTGGAGATGGCTCTTTTTGATCGAAGGACTTCTGACTCTGGTCATTGGAATATTTGGTTTCCTTTTGATGCCGGCGGGACCTTGTCAAACTGCAAGTTGGTTTCGTGGCAAGAAGGGTTGGTTTACAGAAAGGTACCGTTGCGCACGTAAATGTGATTGATTACTGAGTCACTGCTGACTGCGAAACAGAGAGGAGGCCATCCTCGTGAACAGAGTTCTTCGTGAAGACCCGAGCAAAAGTAGCATGCATAACCGAGAACCAATCACTCCGCGGTTGTTGTGGGATAGTCTACGGGATTACGACCTCTGGCCGCTCTATATCCTCGGTCTCACTTTCCAGATTCCGTCCACGCCGCCTCAACAGTATCTCACCTTGACATTGCGCAACCTAGGTTTCGATACCTTCCAAGCGAACTTGCTTTCTATCCCAAACACCTTGGGCCACAGTAAGTACTATCCTACTGACTATTTATCAACGCTAACAGTTTTTTTAGTGATTACCATGCTTGCGATTACCTACCTAGCTGAGGTCTTACAAGAGCTCACTTTCATCGCCATGTCTGGCCAATTTTGGACTCTCCCCTTCTTGATCTACCTCAACGTTGTGGACACCACTGAAGTCAACAGATGGGTGTTGTACACGGTCATCTCACTCTTACTAATCTACCCCAATGGTAAGCTGCACGTTAAATCTGCGTTTTGAATCCACGCTAACCTTTCGATTACAGCCCACCCAATTCAAGTAAGTGATTTCTTGCATTAACTAAGCTTCAAACTGTCCCTGTTTTTCAGGCATCTCACCATCATCACCTGGAGGCTTACTGACACACTTTGAAGGTTGGATGGAATAGCCGAAACTCCAACACTGTCCGGTCCCGAACCGTATCTGCCGCATGCTACAACATGTTCGTCCAGACTAGTGGAATCATTTCTTCGAATATCTATCGCTCTGGTGAGTCTGTCGCACTTTCTTGATTCCTACTGTCCTCTAACATCCTTCAAGATGACGCGCCATTGTACAAGAGAGGAAACAGGGCCCTCCTTGGCATTGTCTGCATGAACTTGGTTCTCTATCCTTTGGTGAAGGCGTACTATGTCTACCGTAATAAGCGACGCGACAAGATCTGGGACGGCATGTCGGAAGAGCAGAGACTCGCATACTTGGCAACCACCAAAGATGAAGGAAACAAGCGACTAGACTTCCGATTCAGTCACTAGGGGCGCAAAGGTTCGCAGGGGTAGCTGGAAGGCTAAGTAGATGGAGAGCATCACTATGACTTTGGTTTCTCCTCAGATAGCGACTGTGGGCACTGAAGGCAATACTTGGTGGTGCGTGTTGTCCTGCATGATACGTGTTACTCGGTCCATTCTGAGACGTGCTCTTTGGCACCAGGAATAGACAGATCAATAAGACTTTTGTAAATACATGTATGGAATATTCCGCAATCATTTCATTTTGGTTAACCGGACATGGAAATCCAGGCTACTAAATAGCTTTGCCTAAGTGGAGGCATCCGATCGCGTTGGCAATACATGCCAGTTGTTGCTGCCCACACGCTCGGTTCTCCTAATCGGTAGAGTATTAGCTTTTGACCATGATAAGGAAGGCACTGATGTACTATTATACAATGTAAACGCTACAACACAGACTCATGAAATTTATTCTCAATGCACGGAATATCGTGGGCTTCGTTCCAATCTTACCTCACATCTTCCGAGACTCCGTCCAAGTAATTCCCCTCTGTACTTTGATCGCGTCAAGCGGAATATTTTCATCGCAACTTCCCAGAGTCTGAGATCTCTCCGCAATTGTGGTTTGATCGTTGACATAACCTTCCGGCCACAAGACTGGTTCGTCCGTTGAATCGTTGTCATGGAGTCGCTTAAATGAACGGTCACCTTTCTGCCCCTTGCCTTTGGCTGACCGATTTGACTCGGTGACACCAATTGTCACGAGGCCGGTGACATTGTTCTTTCCATCGGAAGAACCCCTGATGAAACGGCCAAAGAGGAAGTGCATGAGTGGCCGCATTGTGGGAAGACTTGCGCAAAGCATCGCGATAGTGGGTTCAATGGTAGTCCAAATCCAGCATGGGCCTATTAGCTCTGTGGTTTCTCATCAGCTTGTTACGCACGAAAAGGTTATGCTGGGACCTACGCGTAAAGTCTGCATCAGCTCCTGCATTGGAGAAGTCGATGACCACTTTCAGACGTATGCAACTGATTACCACGACCCTTTGCCGGCAGAGTTAGTCGGATGAAAGGTGCCGTGTGGGGATAAGTGTGTTAAAGTAACTTACAGGCCGCCCAAAAGGAACATTCCTCCAATAGCTACTTTCTGTGACCGACGGACCTGGAGTTTTGAAACCTCGAGAATCGGCAGACACAGAATGAGAGCATCAGTGACAATATTAGGAATTGAGTTTCCCAGAAAGAACTTATTGGTGTCCAAGCATTTACCACCCTCCATGAGAAGATTCCAAGCTTTGTGAATCGGCGTGCACTGGAATGTCGAGACCAACACCACAGCCAACCACCAAGCCAGTGTCAATCCACCGAGCACATACCCTCCCACTTTCATGCCTGTCGTGGGGAAAATACGATAATACACCAGGAGAACAGATGCTTTGACGGTACATAGAACAGTCCCGTATGTGTACTCGCCGATGAAGAGACACTTCGTGATACGTTGTCAGCAAAACATATGGAGGCATATGCGGGGGGTTATGATAGGGAAAAGTACTCACGAGCATAGAACGACCAAAGATTACCGGATCCTCCGCTAAAACAGCGGTCAAATGCCTCCCGACCCCTCCGTAGCAAACCGCTTTAGAATTCATGTCAATAGTTTCGTCCTCGTCACGTGGACTCGGGTACTCACCAGCAATGCCGGGAATGGCAACAGACCATAGCAATGGCTAGTAGTTGATTAACATAGAGAAATTGAATAACGTTCGTAATTTACTCACCAAAGATATGACAATCAACCAGTCGTCCCACTCTAGGGGCATTTTCATCCGTCGTCTTGCCCAGAGTCTGAGAGCGACAACGACAGCGGAACAGGGCATCATGGCGGCGCACAGCCCAATAATGGTTGGACCCTCATCATATGCGAGGAGATCAGGCGTCGAGATGGGTGAAGCCATAGTTACTGCGATTCCTTGCCAACCTAATGCGATTGAGGTTGCCGTGGGCTGAAAGATGACTGTGACTTCGGGTCGGCCAGTGTCTGCGCATTGACCTTTGCCGTGAGAAGATCTCAACGTGATGTTCTGACTGAAAGGTAAAAGTGCTGCTGGTCGACCCATTTACTTACTGCAAATATCATTATTACATGTGTGCCCATTCTTTCGTTGTGGGCCTAGCGCTTTTGAACCTTTCCAGCTGTTGATTCGAAACTACTGTGCCGCAATCATCTCTGTTGGTTCTCTGCATGGATTGTTCTTGGCGAAGACCGTTAACCATTTTTGGTGACTAGGCAAGGATGCTGGTTCCACGCTCTGGGGCTGGGTGTTCCGGGCCGTCCGGAGACCGAGCCGGACAATCTGGAAGGTCGCATCCGAAGGCACTTCAGCGTTCCAACTCTTACGATTTTGATCAATTACTGCATGGAACCAGCTAGGTTTCGGTGAGATGCGGAGCATCTAATCTCGCTGCTGGAGAAGCCAACAACCAACCACGTGATGGGATTGGGCCGTTTCCCTGACCCTTGCCGAGCCACCAACAACGCACTTCTGTCGCCCGTTGGATGTTTCTGGCGGGTTTCTACTAAAGAGACGGGAATGCCCAATCCTGATTCTTGGTTCCGCCAAGTAATCAGCTCCTACATTCAAATCACTATCAGCTACAAACATGGGTTCAATTGGCAAAAGTGAGCCCGTCTTCCTCGTCGTCACGGGAGCGTGGCACCAGCCTGCATGCTATGAGCCCTTAAGGACTGATCTCATCTCACTGGGATACGAATGCATTATCCCGCATATGCCATCGATGGGCTATGGCACCAACGGAGTTACATGGGAAGCCGATAAAGCAAAGATTATCGAGGAGGCGACATCTTACTTCGACCAGGGGAGAGAGGTCATTCTCGTGGCACATTCTTATGGAGGAGTGCCGGCAACTGTCGCCACAGAAGGTCAAGGAACCCAGGAGAGAGCCGCACGAGGATTCAAAGGCGGTTTCAACTCCATCATCTTCGTTGCAGCTTTTGCCGTTCCTGTCAGAGGATGGGATCTTCTCACGACCTTTGGCGGGGCTTGGCCAGACTGGCAGGATACCTGCGAGTCCTACACGAAGGTGAACCCTACCTAATTGCAGTTTAACATGGTAGCTCGACTGCTTACCGAACATATTTCACGCAGAACAAACTTTCAACGGTGAATTTGAAGGGTTCCAAACTGTTGTACAATGACACTTCAGGGGAGGAAGCAACAAGGGTTTTTAGCATGTTGCTGCCGCACTCCCAAGATGCATTTGAGACCGGAATCAATTTCATTGCGTCGGATATCGTCATACCGAAGACGTATCTCATCTGTGAGAACGATCTGGTCTTTCCTCTGAGCCTTCAAGAGGCACTGGTAAAAGGCACCCCTGCCATGCAAGAAGAGAGAATTGCAGCTGGACATAGCCCTTTCCTGGGAAAGAGCGAGGAGCTGGCGCGTAAGCTAATCGGAATCTCCCAGAAGGCCGGTTCGGCTCAAGCCGCGTAATGGGCTTTAGAACACCGCATTGTTAAATACGACAAAGAACTTGATCGAGGCTTTCGTTTGAACTAGATGCGGGCTAAGGCACATTCCACCCAAGCCACTACCCCGATCCAATCGCGTGCGACGGTGTAGTTGTGGCTGCAACCGGGCTGATCCGCATTTTGATTTCCGTGAATCCCACCTTGCCACACCAGGCTGATTGCCTGTTGAAGCGACACTGGTACCGCCAACCTCCAGGATCGGTGTCAGATAAGGCTATCCAAATATGGATATGTCAGGCACAAGGATTGCATATCCAGAGTATGCATATAACACCTATATCTCCAAATATTCCAATGTCAGATTCCAGCGAGAACACACCAACTTTTCCTTCTTTTTATCATCACCATCATCATCATTATAGATTGATCAATATATACGCTCATTCAATTATCCTTAATGTTGACTGCCTCATACATACTCTTATGATAGTTATGAGCCTAGTTGACTCTAGGCTTCATTCTGATCAATAAGCTTTGATATTACCCTAAGAGGTGACGAAGTGGAAAAGGGCTGCGCGATCGCAGATCCCTCAATCAATTGATCAAGGAGGTAGCCAGCCCTCTAGGCAGCTAACGAGGACATTTCAACATTCTATGCGATCGTAGAATATTACATTCATTCTGTTAGATTTATATATCTAAGCATATAACGAAATATCCCTTCTTTATAATCTCATTATCGCTTTATCGATTGAATCCCTATTTCTGAATCTTTATCCTATGCCTTAATATGGAGAATTCGAGGATCCAAACACTATCTAGTGACAAGGATTAGAATAAATAGCTTCCTAACCTAAAACTAGTAGCTAGAAGTAAGGAAGTATAGGACTATATTAATCCTGATCAGGATCTAGTCCTCACAGAGCCTAAAGAAAGGTGGCTAGATGTTGAGGATCCCTAATTCACAAATAAGATTGCAATAGCGAGGATTTAGTATAACAGGGAGATCGACTGGTATGAGAAGAGAAAGAAGGCAGTCAGCAAAGTCATATAGTAGGCTATAGGTATAATCGATAAAGCTGTCTTTAATTAAGTTAACAGTAGAGAGACCCTCAGGGAGATACTGAGAGATCTCAGAGAAACATTTGCCCCAACAGCCTTCTCTCGCCAGCAGACAATTACAAATGCTTATCATAAGCATCTGAGTTCGATTAAGAGATCTAGGCTTGCATTATGGTTAAATACCTATGGCGACATCATGGAGGAGGTCAAACAGGCAAAGATCACTACCCTCAGCAACCTATACCAGCAAACAGCGGATTTTCTCAGAGCCATCAGATCAATCAGCCCTAAGTACTATACGCAAGTAACTCTAGAGATCACAAGGAAGGAGTTTACTGAGCAAGAGCATAAGGAGAATAACGCTGGGATCAATAGAGCTAACGAATTTCGCAAGTGGCTGCGTACTGCCAATCCAGAACTGCTGTCCAACAACGCATCTAAGTCAGCAAGCTTCGCCACTTGGCAAGGGGAGGATGAGAAAGGCAGGTCAACATAGTTGCTAACACTAGGACTAATAGAGCAAGCGATAAGACCCATAAGGACTGTTCTAGTGTGCAAGGTCTGTCTAAACACTAGGCATTAGGGTTCTGAGTGCCCTCACTTTAATCCAGCGATCAGGGGATCAGATTATAACCCTGACAGTATGGCTAATAAGCAAGCAATTCAGAAGGCTAAGAAGATAATCACCCCAGCAATACAAAAGGCTATTAAGAGAGAGAATAAGAAGCATAGACAGACCTATATTGAGTTGAAAGAAGAAGAGGATAATAAAGCCTAGCATTAGTCCTCATTTTTTACTGAGCAATAAGAGCAGTCAGAAAGCAACTGTTACAGCTAAGCTACCTTCAACTTTAGTTTCATCAACATATCCAAGATCATAGATATCAGCTTGTTCTCTGGATACCTACTGAGAGACTTAGTTATTATTGACTCAGGTAGTGATAATTATATCTGCAACAACCTATCTAGGATGAGAGATGTTAACTTCTCTATTAAAGATAAAGTCCTCACAGGAGGAGGAGAAGCCTGTATACAGGGAGTAGGATCTATGCTGATCAGACCTAATGGAGCCACTAAAACTAGCAGAGGGATCATAGTTAGGAACGTCTCTTATATTCCTAATTATCCTATAAACCTATTATTAGTGAGACTCCTGGAAAAGATTAACCTGTACTTCTCAGTCAGACAATAAGGACTTAAGAACAGAGATAGAAAGCTCCTCTTCAGCACACTAGATATTTATTAATAGTATATCTTAGAGTATAACCTAGTTGAGGAAGGCATATTTAAGGCATCATTCAACAACACCTAAAGAGTTAAGTTTATAGATCACACTGTTGGGCAACTAGTGTCAGATATTAACCACCAGTCTCGCAAAGGAAAGACCATAATAAGAGATCTAGTGCTAATATTAAAAGCAGACGCTTAACTATAGCATGAGAGACTAGGGCATCTAAACGATCAAGCTCTTCAGCATGTGATAGAGACTTACTTAGGTGTAAAGATTACTAGCAATCTGTCTATAACCTGTGAAGCCTGCCAGACGGGCAAGGCTAAGAGGAGGGTTTCCAGAAGGGCAGCTGATCATCAGCTAACAGCACTAGGGGACTACCTATCTCTTGATTTCTTTAGCCTAAATAACGCCTATAACAACCTTAAGATGGTTCTTCTTCTGAAAGACGTCTGGAGTGGATTTATCTGGGTCAGACTGCTGAAGAATAGAAAGCAGGGGCTTAAGGCTATCAGCTATATCATTACCTTCTTAGAGAGACAATACGGAATCAAAGTCACTGTTCTCCACCTCGATTAGGAGACAGCTCTCCATAACGCCTTCAACTTATAGGCAGCAACCAAGGGATATCTGATTAAGCGAACAGCAGAGTACACAGCTGCTCAGAACCCAGCAGAGAGAGCAGGAGGGTATATCTTTGCCATCACCTAATGCCTCAGACAGCAATCCAAATTCCCAGAGTCAATATCTTCAGAAATTATCCTAGCCGCAGTCTACCTAGCTAATAGGAACCCTCACAAGAAGAACAACTAGCAGACTCCTAAAGGAAAAATCAACAGTTAGCTGAATAAGCAATCCTGGACAACGCATCAGAGATCCAAGACTCCCTAACTGGCTCATCTGAAGAGATACAGCTGTAGGGCCTACGCTCTTACCACGTCCTATAAGAAGGGGGCAAATAAGTCTCACAAGACTGATCCTAGGGCTCATATTAGATACCTATGCAGATATAAGAGCACCAACATCTACAGGATCTAGATCCCCGCTCTTAACAAAGTCATAAGAACAAGAGATATTACATTTAACAAAACAGTCATATACAATCCAAAAGCAGAAGATACCTCTCTCCTTCATCAATATAAGCTACAACAATAGTTCAATAAACACAAGTTGCTTATGAAGGAAATCAACCAAGAAGAAAGACCTCTTAACTCAAGACTATAGGATGACGACAACTTCACATACGTCTTATCATCTGCTGGATTAATCAGTCTACAGACCAAACAAGCTACAACGCTGAATCCAAACACAATCACTCCTCAACATTCACTAACCCCAGAGGATCAATTATACAACAGTGATAGAGTAGACTCTTCAACTGAGGGGGTGAATAACTATTCTCCTACAGATGGATTTCAGTATCAGCAAATAGCTTCAGAGTCTATATAGATAGCTTAAACCCCAGAATCAGCTCTCGAGGTAGAAGACAGCATCATTATACAGACGGATAAGCCTTCTATTTCTGAATCAGACCAACAGCCTCAGTCTCACCCAAGAGGACGACCAAGGGGAAGTCAAAACATTGCGCAGCACACAACTAGTCAAGTTAACCGCTAAGTCCTAGAGGCAACTTGATCTTCTAGAAGGGAACGCAAAGCTTCTCAGAGATATAGCAATACCTCCTTTTTCTATACTACTAATTCAGTGAAGGAGAAGGAAGCTATGGATAACACAGCCCAAAGCATTAGGAAGATCCATCGCAACCAACTACCACCTTCACCAAAGTCCTGGTCAGAGGCCAAATCACACAAGTTCTAGATCAAATAGCTAGCTGCCATAAACATTAAATACAGAACAGTCTAGCAAAGAGGCACATTCAACCTTACAGATCTTAATCTGGTGGACCAAGTAACTCACAGGGTACTACCTCTTAAGTAGGTGTTTACATACAAATTCAACAAGCATGGATATCTCCAGAAGTTCAAAGCTAGAATCTGCGTCAGAGGAGATCTACAGCCTATCAACAGTCTTGAAATATATGCTTCAACCCTTGCAGCACGATCGTTTCGCAGCCTCATAGCAATTGTCGCCAGATTCAACCTCAACACAATTCAGCTAGACGCCATTAATGCTTTCACAAACTCAAGACTAGACGAGGTAGTCTATATATAGTTCCCTCCAGGTTATTAAAGGCCAGGCAAATATCTCAGACTGATCAAAGCCTTATATGGACTACGCAGAAGTCCTCTTCTTTAGCAAAAAGATCTCACTAAGACCCTCAAAAGGATGAATCTCAAGCTATTAGATGATGATAATTGCATCTATATCACATAAGGAGTTATTGTTTTTGTCTTCGTGGATGATATTGCTGTTATCTATCGAAAGAAGAATGAACTCCTGGCTGAACAGATCGTCAAGGGTCTCCAAGAAAAGTATGAGATAAGAGTTCTTAGAGAAATGAAGGTTTTCTTAGGAGTCAAGATCATCAGGAAGAGGGGCGCTGGCAAACTATAGCTATACTTAGACGACTTTATCATAAAGATCTGCGATAAATTCAACATCAAGAAAACTAGCAAGTCTCCAGGAACACCGCTAGCTATTGATAACCTCACGCCTTATGAAGGTCAAGCCACAAAAGCAGAAACCATCCTTTACCAGAGGAAGATTAGATCTATCAACTACGCTGCCACCATCACAAGGCCTGATATATCAAGGACTTATTCCAGGCTTACAGAGTTCATAACTAACCCCTCAGATCAACATCATAAGGCGGCAGATTGATATCTTGAATACCTTTACCATACTTGCTACCTTTTATTGGAATATAACTAAGATAATAAGGGGACTATCTTATGCGCCTCAGACGCCTTATTTGCAGATGATGTTTGCACTCAAAGAAGCACTCAAGGATATGTTATGAAGCTATTTAGCGGACCTATTGCGTGGAAGTCATCTAAGCAACGTTATGTTATCACCTTAAGCACTGAAGCTGAGCTTGTTGCCCTGACTCAAGCTACTAAGGAGTACATGGCAACCATCAGGCTTATGAAGCAACTACAGCTTCAACTAGACAATAGTTACATCCTCCAGTGTGACAACAAATAGACACTTAGACTTCTGACTGCAGAAAAGCCCCAGATCACTAGTCGTTTACAGCATATTAACATTAACAACCTATAGCTTCAACAAGAATTTCAGAAAGACCTTATCAACTTTCAATAGGTTAAGACTAACCAGATGATCACAAATAGTATAACTAAGTCTATATCTACCCAGAAACATCATCAATTTATTACCCAACTCAACATGGTCGAGGTCACACAATAGGCATGTCCATCAAGGGCTATCCTGCCCTCATCAACTTCAACAACTTATGTGGATTTACAACAAACCACAGATATTTGCTTTATATAGGAAGGTTATGATTATTATCATTCATATAGATCTCACGCTTCAACGCTGTTAGATCTAAGGGGGTGTGTCAGATAAGGCTATCCGAATATGGATATGTCAGGCA
>JANUHK010000428.1:0-19792 GCA_026319125.1 Colletotrichum noveboracense | reverse complement strand
GCAGTACGCCGCCTAACCCGGCCTGCTTCACCGCTGTTAGGTGCCTACCCTTGTAAAGTCCTTTCTTCCTTCTTCAGCTTAGAATAGTCAATCGACGGCACCTCTACGTTGAACAAGCCTAGGGGCCAGCCCCTTACAGATTTCAGACCGTGGAGATTTCAACCCCGGCAAGATCGTTGTAATGCAAGCTTCTCTTTGATTTCCATGCAACATGATGATGATATGCTTTTACTGGATGTTTATCTCCTTCATTCATTGGATTCACAAAATAACTCAGAATGACATTCGTGTGTGTAAAGAGATTAATTATAAATAGACCTAGGTAGCCGAACAAAAAATCCAACTATTGGACCTTCAGCACTACGAAACGAGCGGACGCTGGAAACCTCGAGGGCATCCGTACGAGAGAGCTATTCAGACGGTAGAACCGAAGAAAAAGAAACGAAATCATCTCCTTGCAACCCATGTATCAGCATACAGGTCTTTCCGAGTGCCTCGCGCTCTCTACGACGCCGGAATCGCGTCTTCCGCACAGTTGGCGAGAACACTCTTGGCGCCACTCAGCTTCCGAATCCCGCCCTGTGAAGCGCTGTCGAAGCAACGGTCGTTCTTTGCTCCCTTCATCCACCACGTAGCGGCCGTTCCCTTGCAGTCGGCATCGCTCCAGAACTTGAGCACACACATCTGCCCGCTGGGGTCGTACACCTGTGCCGTGGTGGTGCTAGCCGTGGGTATGTTGTGGCACTGTCCAGGCGTGATGAGCGCGCCGAGCTCAACCGAGTTGCGGCAGCTGGACTCGCGGAAATTCGACATGACGAATCGTACGCTGGTGCGCTTCGAGATCTTGCCGGCCTCGGCTTGTATTTCGGACAGGCCTGGGAGTGCCGAGACAGAGGTGGCCAGAGCGACGAGGAGCACGGCGATTTTCATGTTGGCGAGCTAATGGATTCGTTAATCTTTCGAGTCTTGAATTCAGATGGTCTGCAGATGATGTAGACTTACCATTTTGACGATGTTGTGTATTTGGAAAGCGTGTCAATGTAAGCTTTGTTGGCCTGGAGTTGATTGTCTGTTCCAAGAGCTGCTTGTTCTTACTGGATGCGGTGTGATGGAATGAAGCTGGAGGTGAAGCAATGGAACACTCTCTCCCCTTTTGTAGTCTTCGTAATTGTGTGCTCTCTGTTGTCCCATACAGAAGAGACTGTTCGTATTCGCTCCAGATTCAGGTACAGGCACGGTAACAGATGTTCTTGATAGCCTATTGAGGTCGCTTGTGTCTCGTGTTCTGGATACAGGATTGGTGGAAACACATAATCTCGGGGAGATTCAGATACCCCTGTTGCAACTTGCCAGCTTTCAGCTTTGCGAAAGAAGTCAACCGCACGGCGGTATTGCGGCTGATATCATTACGACTTGACATCTTACACTGAGCACACCAGTCGTAATTTTGGTACAAACGTCAACCTACATCGTGCATGTTTACTTGGGTGTCTTAGACATAGCTTACTCTTTCTCTCTGCGTGAAAAACCTAACACGAATTTGATGGAGCATTCTGAAGAATGATAGACTAAACGTACGTCCAAACTCCAATCCAGTCGGCATCGCTCTCTCAATCGAGAGCGGAAGAGCTCCTGCATACTACGAGGCCAAAGGAGACGACTGCATATGGTAGTATCGAAGAGGGTGCAGACAGCAAAGGGCAATCAAGATCCACGTCAAGTCACATAATTAATAGAGCTTTCTTAGGTTTAAGCGCCACGAGTGAAGACATGTGTGAAGCACAACAAGTATTGCTAGAAATTAGGCTATCATGACCAGCTGAAAAAGCAAGGTGAAACCCAAAGCTTAAGAAATCCATATCATCTGTTCGCGAAGCAAACACCAGCCAATCTAAACCCGACTCTGGCAAGCAAATAGCCTAACAGGTGCATGTTTGCCTACACACCTCGAATGAAATGCGTCCTCAATCTTTTGTCCGCAATACTAGTGCCTCCGGCCGATGGCGAGGTTCCGTTGTTCTATGTGTCGCTTACTCGGCCACATGTCTTGCATGGGCCTGGGGAAGGCGAAGCCAGACACGCCAGAGACGCGAGATTCCTTGCTGATCCTCAAACTAGTTGTCTCTATAAAAAAAGAAGGAATCGGGCGTATGCAAATAATATGTCGCAAGACCGACCATACGTCTTATTCAGACTAGGCAGCAAAGCACCCATTTCCATTGTTGGCGCATCAAGTTTGAGCATCGAATACTAGGATGTGGACTCAGTTTCGTCATCACAGACTCAATCGGGGTACTCGAGTGTTTATCTCCAAATTTTCCTACGACAAATCCTCCTCTGTTGTGCCAATGTGCTCCATATTTCGCTCGATGCTCACTTGAATTCCAAGAAAACGTATGACATATGTTCGTGATCTAACTACATGTATGCTGGCTGACGGATGTAAGAATAGCAACCCTAATTGCGCGTTTTCTCTTGCAAGATTGCAAACCACGAGCTTGACATTCGTTCGCATCACTACACCGCCGCTCAGGACACTGGTGGCTATTGTCGTTGCCGTTACCCGAGGAAGAGTGTGTTACCCGCTATCAGCGGCTACACCCCCCGGCAACGATCTAGCTTATCATATCGTGGACTCCTCATAAATCCCAACACCTAACTCGACAGTATTGCAGATCGGCAGTTCTTATCGGCCAAACTAGGAGCTAGAGCTCCAAAAAGAGATAAGCTACCATGCCGAGCTTCGAATTCCCCTATCGTTACATTCGGCTCCTAGCCTTTGGTCAGAGGCAAGTTTTGGACCCTTGAAGTCGAAGCTTATCTCCGACCCCGGGATAACAAGAGTATTGACCAGAATGCAACACTCGACATATTGGCCGGCATTCTCTTGTATATAAAAACAAACCCCCGACCCACCGCTATTTTCCCCAGAGAAAGCTTATTGCGACACATTGCGAGGTCCTCCGTGAAGGCCAACAACACCCCTTTTTCTGTTTCGCCCTCGCAAGCAGGACATCATGGCGCCTCCCGCAACCGACGACAAAGTCAGCCCTCACGTATCCGACGGCCAGGCCGACGCCGCTTCGACCAAGGGCGAGATCGAGGAGACCCACGATGTCTTTAGACAGACCGAGGATGGCGTCCAGTTCCGGACGGTCAGCTGGCAGAGGGCCACGATCATCTTCTGCAAGATTCAGTTCGCGATGAGCATTCTGAGTGTTCCGGGAGCCTTTGCGACGCTGGGAGCTGTTCCGGGTGCCGTGTCTCTCGTGGGATGGCACGCCCTCAACACATGTATGACTCTCCTTTTGGGAAGCGATCATATCTCTAGACTCAGACTTACACGAATGATCCAGACACGGCCGTTATCTTGGGAGAATTCCGCAACCGCCATCCCGAGTGCCACAGTAAACCCCCCATTTGAACATCCCCTCTTCCTCTCTAACATCTTTCCTTCCAGCCCTCGCCGACATGTGCGGCCGCCTGTGGTCCCGCCCCGGCCGCGAGCTCGTCGGCCTCCAAATCCTCGTCGCGCAGGTCCTCATCTCCGCCGCAGGCATCGTCTCCATCTCCACCGCCTTCAACGCCGTCTCGTCCCACGGCACCTGCACCGTCGTCTTCACCCTCCTCGGCGCCATCCTCATCACCGCCTTCTCCTCCGTCCGCACCTTCAGCAAGCTCGGCTGGCTGACCTGGCTCGGCTTCACCACCTTCTTCGTCGCCGTCTTCGTCTTCGTCGTCGCCGTCACGAAGCAGGACCGCCCCGCCGTCGCCCCGCAGACTGGCCCCTTCGAGCTCGGCTGGACCGCCGTCGCGCACCCCACCTTCGTAGCGGGCATCACCGCCAGCGCGAACATCTTCATCAGCAACAGCGGCTCGTCCATGTACCTACCCGTCATCTCCGAGATGCGCCGGCCGCAGGACTACCGCCGCGCGGCGCTGGTCACTGGTGGGTTGGTGCTGGCCATGTACCTCTCCTTCTCGCTTGTGATCTACCGCTGGTGCGGCGTGTGGCTGGCCACGCCGGCCTTCGGCAGCGCGGGCCCGCTGTTCAAGAAGATATCTTACGGCATCGCGCTGCCGGGGCTTATCATTGGTGTCGGAATCTATCAGCACGTCGCGGCCAAGTACATCTTCGTGCGATTGTTAAGAGACTCGCACCACCTGCAGGAAAACACTCTCGTCCACTGGTCGACGTGGATTGGAAGCAACCTGGTGCTTGGAATCCTGGCCTTCATCGTTGCTGAGGCGGTGCCGATTCTCAACTACCTCCTGGGCCTGGCGGGTGCCATCTGCTTTGCGCCGTTCAGTCTCGTCTTTCCCGCCCTTCTGTGGATGCAGGACTTTTCGAGCTACAAGAGCGGCAGCATGAAGCAGAAGGGCGCATATGGCTTCCACATCCTTATTGTCCTGGTCGGCTTGTTTATGGTCATCGCCGGAACGTAAGTGTGCCGCATGCGTCTTTTTAGACTGTAAGAGACTGACATGATTCTGTAGTTATAGCGTGGCCGTGTCCATCAAGGATGCATATGCGTCGGGCTTGATCACGAAAGTCTTTGACTGCGCTGATAATTCGGCCACTATATCTTGATATGGAGTGCTTCTCCAATAATGCTTAGTATATGACACGCGAACATTTGTCACCAATGAAGTTGGAAATGAGAGTATGAGCATGGAATGAAATATGTTAATCGGTAGAAGTAGCAGTAAGAAAGATAATGCAAATATGTCCAGAGTCCCAGATATCCGTCTCGCCATCTATGCAAATCGAAACCAAACGCCGTTATATGCAGTATCCCAAGCCGAACCCATCATACCTTCCCACCATTCCCAAAGAGTCACGTCCCCGAAGACTTAGATGGGGCACTGGTCGCCCTTCTTGATGAAGAAGCCGCCCTGCTCAGACGCCGTAAAGGTAACATTGATATCAACGTCCGCGTCACCATCATTCGCGATCGCAAACTCAAACGCCACGTTGTCAGCGCAGGTGAAGCTGTTGATCGTGACGAACGTGTCCTCGACGACGACGTTGTTCTCGACCTTGAGCGGGGGGAAAGAGCCGACGAGCGCGCCGGTGGCGACGTTGCGGACGTCGAGGCGCGAGAACTCGGCGCCGCCGAGGTCGATGGGGAAGCCGGCGTTGAACTGGCCGATCAGGGAGCAGGGGCCCGAGGCGGAGGGCCCGACGGCGAAGGAAAGGACCTTCTTGACGACGACGCCCGAGGAGAGGTCGGCGACGCCGAAGTTGGCGTCGTTGGCGCCGATGCGCTCGCAGGGGGCGCCGGTCTGGCGGGCGGCGAGGCGGGCAGCGCGGGAGGAGACGGAGGCGGCTGTGGCAGAGCCAGCGGCCAGGGCGGCGATGAGGATGTTGGTGATCTGCATTTTGGCGGTGGATGGTCTGTGGAATTGAAGTGTTGGAGAGTGTTGGTAGAGGAGCTTGGAAGTGTTGAATATTGAATTGAAGTGTTGAATATTGAATTGAAGTGTTGTGGAAGTTGTTGTTGCTTATGATGAGAGAAGCAGATAGACTGTTGGCGAGGACATCTTTCTCCTTTATAGATTCCCAGCCCTCATATTCCAAGACAGCCTTCTTCTGCTTCCATCACCCTGTAGCTAGACAGCTAGCCGGAAGGATGACGTCCAGCTGGGCGTTCGGGCTGTGTCCTCCTCCCCCATCAGCACCACCGGGCGCACAGCTGCCAACCCGAGAGACATCGTGGCAGAGTTCCCACTCCCGACCTCTCAAGAGGGCCCCGAGATTCGGGTAACGTGACAATCTCACCGACCCAAGCCTCTCCCGCCTCCGACAGGAAAAGTAGCTCAGCACACGGCAATCTGTCGACGTTAGCATGCATGTCCGTAGCACGGTCAGCGCCTCCCCGACGGCTTCGGGAGGTAGGTAGGCTAACGAAGTTTGGTCTCCACCTCCCAGCCTTACTAAGATCTGACGCTCTGTCGTTGACGGAGAGTAAAAGAGGTGTGCTCAGATATTCCGCATCTAGCTGCTGTTGATCCCTCCGGCTCCGAGCTGAGGCGGGAAGGCCAACACCTCGTCCCAGCTTGCCGAAAGCTGCTCCGCCTCCAGGCAAGCCAGCTAGCTGGCTGCTTTCTTACAGACCAGCTAGAAAGCTCTCTGTCGTCCAAAATATTACCGCAGACGGAAGCACCGCGAACCCGGGTATCTCAATTGCCGCGCTGACGCGCTTGCTAGAAGCTAGCGCGGTACGCCCGATGAGAGGCGTTGTTCCCGCAGCCTCGCTGCCTTCCTTCCTTCCCCAGACTTTTCTAAATTTAAGCATGGCTGACGATTGGCGACCTTATATCGCGGATCCCACAGGAATGGAACGTGACAGCCCTTCTTGTCCCTCTTTCGGAGACATATGACGGTGGGAAAGGGTAAATGTCAGATTTGGACGTTCCATCAGCGCCAAGCCTAACTTAAGATCAGAGCAACCTCGATGAAGAAAAAGGGAACCGCCCGCCGGATTGGACGAACGACCGCGCACACACAACACGTGCGAGGTGCAGCACAAGCGGGAGTGCCAGCAAGTTTTCCCTGCCTTCTGTTTTCTCCAACCTGGAAATGATGAGAGCAATCGCCTATTGGCGGAGGATCCGGGTTGGTCGTGGTCATCGGACCGGGAAACCTGGTTTTTGGAAGGCTTCGTCGTGTCGGTTCGCGAGATATCCTTGCTCATGATGCGTGAGAGAAAGGATTCCAGAGAAATAAGAAGTATTTCAGGGCTGAGAAACATGTTGGGCTGAGTGTAGCTGAAAACAATGCGCCAGTCGAGGCTTCATGATCAAAAGGATACGAGGCTCTTGCTTGTTGGCAACTTTGGCCATGTGATGTCGCTTGCAGCCTGGTGCTTCCAAAGTGCAGATCCCTATGTGGCCTTGGAGAGCACTTGCGCAGGGTCAAGACCGACGATGCCTTCCTACGCCGCTTGGCATCTCTTTCATAGGACGGTATGTCGTATCCTTCGCTGCTGACAAGGCTCTCAAACGGCTGGAAGTTAGGCGAAAGGGTCGTCTCATGGATGAGATGAACTTGAACACAAGGTTTGCCGTCGTCCCTCGTTACCCAAATCGGGCAGTGGGCTTGTCCAGCCTGCAACGACATCGTTCCGGGTTTCCGGTAGCGAGACATGCCGCGAATATTTCTGCCCTCAGGGATCCGTCGCGGGGAAAGGTCGTCACACAAGGGGCGCAGATCTGGAAGCCTCGTCGAATTGCTGCCTCGCTGGACCGACTGCTCGCGTCGACAAGTTCGGAGTAGTCTCGAGCGCAAAACACGATTGAATGCTTCAGGTAACATTTTGAACAGATGGCTATGCTAAACTTAGCAATCGAAAAATAAACACAGAAAAGGCAGCTGCGCGTATCCATGCCACTCGCTGGATGAGTCGAGGCTGGCGCCGTGCTGACTTGAATCCGCCAGTGTCTCACTCCTAGGTGTCTAAGCCGACCCGAACAACAGGCCGCACCGACCCATTGATAACAAGGAAAAAGCCTCGCCGCTCCTATGCTCGTTGTTGTTCGCCGCTCAGCTTGCTCATCTGACTTGCCATGCTCAGGCCGGTGCCTTTCCGTGTCTCGAGCGCCTTCGACCACCTCTTATTATCCTGGATGGGCTTCCCTGACCCCGTCAGGCCCAGCACCTCCATCAACTCGGGTATTTCTGCGTGGTCTCGGGTGGATCGCATGCGGTGGCACCAGGTAACCTTCTTCTCTTCCTCAACGTAAACGCCGTCATCGCCGCCCTCTCCGTCAATGCCGTCTTGGCTGATGTCCTCTTTTTGCGAGTTTTGCATAGCTTGTTCGAGTTGTCGTTCGACGAATGGCGTTCCGACGGGGCTCATGAGCTCCACGGGCTCGAACAGGAACTCTCCGCCGACCTGCCTGTGGTCGCCAGATTTGGTGGCCAGGCCGGCCTTTACTTGCTTCAGCCCCTGGAAGACGCTCTCCGCGGCCGACTTGAACATCGACTTGCGCATGTAGGCTGGTCGCTCACCCAGGGCGAGGGTGCGTGTCATGCCCAGGTTGTCGAACAGGCGCCGCGTAGGGTCTGTGTAGACGGGAAATGGGCAGCCCGTCTCTTGGAGGTACATGTCTATCAGACCTGGGTTGCCGCAACCGACAACAGCGATAAAGGTGCTCATAGGCAGGCCAAGGAGGGCATCGGGGGTTATAGACTCGGACAGGGTGCGCAGAAATTCCTGACAGTTCTAGGCAGGAGGTTAGCACGAAATCAAGACACAGGGACGGTTGACGGTTGACGGTTGACTTACCCCGCAGAAGAAATGGCGGACGAAGATGATGAGGACACGCCTTGCGACATTGCGTCCAGTGTAGAGGCTCTTGAAAGGGTGACTTTTGCCATGTCTGTCCAGGACTACATAGTTCTCAATCTTCTTCAAGGTCTCGGGGGAAGGCAAGTGGTTGTTGGTGGGGATCTCGCCCTCGAAGTCGACGGGTTTCGAGTTGTCGACCTCGATAGAGGTGCCGCGCGTATCGCAGGCACAAGCACTCGTCGACGTCCTTGGTGATCTGGTACTCGTTGTCGTGGCGGTGTTAGGCGGCAAGTCTGCTTGTTGCCCAACCGGCTTCCTGTTCACCTTGAAAGCAGCGGTCGTCGGCGCCGGAGCAGGCGCGTCCGATAGTTTCTGATCGTCCGTCGCAGCATGGCCGTTTGGTGGAGATGCCCCATTCGCGTTCTCAGCTGTTGCGTCCGGACCTGATTCCGTGGTCGTGGGTGCTGGTTCAGATGCCGGTGCTGTCGTCTCCGCAGGGTCGGTTGTAGGCTTGGCGTCGCTGTTCGTAGGGACAGGATTGGCGGTCGCTGCCGCGGTTGGAGGATCTTGCGGCACAGCAGCCATGACGTCGTAGTCGGGTGGATTAAGCGGGATGGGATTTTGTGGTTTCGGGGTAGCGAATTACTCGGTGTCTCTCAGGGCGAAGAGTAGGTAAGCGTAGACTTTTATTTATGATGGCCAGTCGGCTGTAGAGATTCGATGGGTGGTAGACAAAAAAAAGTTTGGAAGCTGATCGGGAGAAGAGACGAAAGGTGGTCTGAAGGAGGCGCAGCAGCTGTCACTGCCAGAATTGCTTTCGTAATGAATTGTCAAGACGATGGGAAGGGAAAAACGGAAGGGGTCGCCGCTGCGGCCAGAATCCAAGGCCTGGAAGGGAAGAGAGAAAAAAGGGTTCGGGTTGAATCAGGTTCTCAGCTGGCCGGGCTCCCTCTGCCGAGAAAGATGGCCAGGTTCTTGCAGTGCTGCACAAGTTCCCTGCGCCAGGCCCCTCGATAGCGATAAATTAGTGGTAGGTCAAAGCCGGTAGTGACACGCCTGTCGCGCGCGGCTTGCAGTTGGTTGGTGAGTGCAGGGGTTGGAATGGGGAGAAGGGGAGATCAAGCCAGGAGTCCGAGGCATCGGTGTCGTAAGTGTCTCGACGATCAAGGGGGACGCGAGGGGATGGGGGGCAAGATGTGTGTTGTTTGCCAGCGCCACCCTCGATGGGCTGAGTTGGGGATGAACAGGCGGTTCACCGTTGGGGGTAATTAATCAGTTAGGCCCGGAAATTGGGGCTTTCCTCTGTCTTGCCAAGTGGCCTAGACGCAATGGAACCTCTGCGGTAGACCTGGACAGACTGGCTCTTCAGGTACCTAAGGTACACATGCATGGCAATTCTTCTCTTTGTGTGTTTCTTTCGCGATTTCGGCGCTGGAGACCGCTGGCCTTAGCTCCTCCTCAGGGAACAGCACTGTTTCATTCGCGTATGAGGTCATGGTGGAGGCCCGGGCATATTTTGTGTCGTACCTTGTCAGGCAAATGCCAGGGTACAGTCTTCAACTGTAATTGAGCCTCATTGCATGCAACACACACCACGTTTACTGCATCATCCCAAGAAGACATGCAAATCACGATATCTCTCTCAAGAATTGAACTTGCATCTAGAGGACTCAAAGTTTTCCCCCGTTCTATCCGTAAGCCATCGAACACCGGGCCCGTTCGTGTCTCGCACTAAGACCAGCGTTGAAATTGTCTCGGGCAAAGCCACTGACGTCCCCCTGGTCAGGTAAGGTACGAATACGTACTGCGGAGTCCCGCGACTCACCGCGGGTGCGTTGTCACTATTTTTACCACCGCCAGCCCCCAAACCACAACGAGCACTGTTCATCAAGCCTGGGTCCGGGGCTCTGGAACCTCCGATGAGCGCCCCTCTCTGGAGCTGCGGACAGGTTGTGAACGGGGCCGGCGGGCTTGAGAGCCTGAAAGTGGGCCGCGAATGCGCTGTAACCTGTAAGCTTGATTCTGCAATGTTCTGGATTGGCTGCTTTGCTGGCCAAGCTTCTTCTGCGTTTGGTTGTTTCCTGCAATGGTGCACAAACCACACCTTCGCGTCGCGAAGAGCAAACAAACTCAATTACTCCATGGAACTCATATATGTCGCTGCTGATATTGCTGGTTCAGAGAGTCTGGAAACCGTGATGGCCTCGTCTGTGTAACAATCAAAATTTTCATAGAATTTGATCGTATCATAGAGATATTGGTACTGCACATTGATTGATGTAGGCCCACTCTGACTGTATTATAGAGAACCAAGGTTCTCAGTAGGGTCATAAACAGACCTCAAGTTTCTCAACTCAAATCCATAGACATGTATGGTTCGCCAACATCATGTTTCTCCGAAGTTGAAGTCATAGTAATAAATAAATCGCCTGTAGGCAATCAATCGTGGCAACCCAGTTAACTTCTTCATCCCCATCTTCATCCTCAAAGCCATCTTGACAATTGCCTTCCTCACTCGCTCAACAACAAAAACATCAACCATTCGCTCTTACAACATGCTTTCGTTTTCCAAGATGCACATTCAAACTCCACAGAACGGCACGCCCGCCGGCCAACCAGTGCGAGAGTCTCTCTACAATGCATTCGACTCTAATATGAAGATCGACCGCCAGGCCATCAGCCAGGAGTCGAAGATCAACAAGCGGTACGACGCCAAGAGAGCCCGTGCCGAGTCAAAATACAAGAACCCGGGTGTTTTTGACATCTGCATTCTCACCCGCAACCTCACTTCCAAGATGGAAAAGATTGAGCAAGCTCGAGAAAGGGCACTCCAGAAGCATTAGTACAAGATCAAAATGAAGCGTTTAGCACAGGAGGAGACACTCTCCAGTCTTGCTCATTCATAGTTGTACCGGCTTTAATGGACAGACTAAAATCGGAGGAAGTCGGCTCGACGTATCATGTTCCACAGAGACAAGGCCTCCCTTCATAACTTACTGTACTCAACATGTTTGCCAAATGCGTCGATAACAACACGGTCTCAATAACCATCAAGACTTCAACTACAACGACACCTAGAGGTCTACAACTACAACTACGACTATGGCTTCAACTACAACTATGGCTTCAACTACAACTATAGCTTCAACTACAACTATGGCCTCAATTATAACTACGACTCAGACACGACTCAAACACAACTACAACTACAATATAGCTTGAACTACAACTATGGCTCTAATAACGACCACAAACTTCGGCAAGCATCCACCAGCAAAGAGCGTGCATCACATTATATCAAACATTCAGGATGGAGCTGCTCCCGAGAGCGATGAGATCGCAACAGACAACGATGGTCTGGCACATTCCAATGAGCACCATCATCGCTCCTGATTTAATCTTTTGCCGCTGTCGATTTCTACATCGATGGAGCAACAAAGAGAATTATGTACGAATTACGAAGCACGAATGACGAATTATGAATCACAAATTACGAAGCATGAATTACGAACTATGAATCACGAAAGCCGCCTAGAAGAATATATCCTTGAGGGTCAGAAAGATGAGGAAGATCTCATCTTTTGCAGAGGATAGAGACTTACACAGTAATAACTGTGAGGTTGTCAAGACTTATACCACTCGGCACAACTTCAGACAGGTTACAACCGACCTGTCAACCTAAGAACACCCTTCAGCAAGGCGAATTGGTAATTTCGGAACAAAGTTTCCAGCAATAAAATTATCAACACACAACGGTAGCGCAAGGACACCCTGCTGGTCGGAACACTCAACAACCTACCCCTTACCCTTACGCCTTAGGTTATCAAGTCCCCCGCCTCGCTGGCAGAAATCTCTTCCGGCATTCACCTCGCAGAAGCCCTTGGCAAGGGTCTCCCGCCCTGATCGGTGATCAACGTTTATTTTGGTTTAACATCGGCGAGTTGGACGTGGGGAAAGATGGGGTGTGTGCGGGCTCACCGGACTGAGTTTCTGCAGTGGCCCGCCCCACCGGAAACGCCGAGATGGCAATTTGCGGAGTGGGCTCCCGGCACTTTGGACAATTTGATAGTCTTTACGATTAAATGATGAAAAATCTCCGTTACCTTCGCGGTGCCCGATCTGTACGTGTGATGTGAGGAAACATGCCGAGTTCAGTTTTGTAGTGAGGCCTTTGCTAGTCAGGCGGTTGGAAACCGCTCTGAGACTCCAGACTAAGCCACCCCTCTGTCGCAACAGGTCACTTGTTACTTGGCACCGCTCTACCCACCTTTGGACCTTTGGCGAAACAGCCAGAGCCTCACCTCTGGTCCAAAGTCGCTGTTCAAAATGAGAGTTGAACGGTTCATCGATTCTCGCGATGATCAATAGTCAAAAGGCAAACCTTGCTCGGGGGAAAGAAATTCATATTCGGGGGACACCCGATCCCATCAAGCGCATGTTTATCGTGATAACCAGTATGCGCATGCCCGCGCGAACGCCTTACAAAAATCCCAAAAGAGTCGTATGTTCCAAATCCGTCGTGCCAGCCGTGGCCTTTTCATCCAACCAACTCCGCTCGTCCGCGACCCGTTGTCTCTGGCCCTCTCAAATCCATTGTGGGTAGCCCGGCCTATCGCTCCTCGTCGCAGCCATTCCTGGCATGCCAGGCTGCAGCGGAATCACCTCCGTCTCAACAGCATCGACCTCAACCTTTTGCGGCAACATCTCGATCTGTTGCTGCATCTTCCTCTGTTCCTGCTCCGCCAGGAGCATCTTCTTGACCCGGCGCATCTTGACCCAGATGTAGACGGCGAGAGCGATAGTCAGGACGAACGTCGCGCCGAAGACGACGTTCTTGATGGTGTTGTTGCCGTTCTGCTTCTTCTCGACGAGGAGGACGCCGAGGTAGACGAGGATGATCTGCTTTGGGAGCGTCAAGAAGGTCGAGACGGCGAAGTGCCAGAACTTGACGTCACAGGTCGAGAAGACTGCCGTCGAGAAGTGGGACGGGATCACGGAGAATCGGATAATGAAGACGATCTGAGGGTAGTGTTAGAATTGACCGTGTGATACTCCCCGCGTGGGGGAAGACGTACCCAGAAACCACCATCTCTGGTCAACCGCGCGAGGGCGCCGTAGTTCAGGTTCGTCCTCTCCAGCTTCTGAGCCTTGCGTCGCAGTGTGTACTTGAATGCGAACCAAGTTCCAACTGTCGGTTGATTAATAAACGTCAGATGCCAAATGCAGAGGAGCCAACTTACTTTCACCAATGAAGGTTCCTGCAGCCACAATCGCAAAACCAATCCATAATCCATACACAACACCACACAAAAGAGCGACGATCTCGTGTCCGAATAGCGGGGGAAAAGAGATGAGAATCAAAATCGCAATCGGGATGAGGAATCCGCCGGGAATCTCTCGAACCTTTTCGGAGAATGGTCTCAGTTTCTGCGACGTAGTTATTAGCAAAGAAAATCCGTGATCGTCTTCTTCGACTGCGCCACGTACCTCCACGACCTCGTCATGGTGCAGACTGATGAAAATCGTAGCAACAAGAATGCCGATACCGAGGAGATGAAATGCTGCATTCAAAGCATCAGCGATAACGTCACACAAAATGCCCACCATCAAGATCCCACGTACGGATGTATTTCGGTGTCAAAAAGATCTTTTTCCAGTTCAACGGTCGGTACTCAGTGAACTCCGGAACCTCGTCTTTCCTCTCGCCGTTTCTTCTAGCCATCTCGACGTCGGGCATGATACGATTTCAGGCCGACTTGTTGTGTGTTGATGGAATGGGGGGAGAGGCGATGAACTGCATGCACTCTCTTCTTTGACGCGACATGTACAAGCTCACTAGGCATGCAAAAGGCCCAAGAGGTGCGACGGACCAACATGCATATTCATACAAATGAGGGACAAGGCTGCCCACGGGCGCATATGGATGGTAGGGAGACGGCGGGATCTGAAATCAATGCGAAACCGGAAAGCGGAACGCACAGCCACCAAGAGATCGGCCCAAAGAGGCAATAGTCAGTGCATATTATTCGCAGACGTCGTAGGCACTGGGTAGCGCCAAAACCAAAATCGTTCCGGGGTTGCTCCCTGGAACGAAAAACCGTCAGCCGTTGGGGCGATGTGTCCAGCGGCCAACGGGAGAATCCCCCGCATCCCTCTCTTCTTATTTGCTTTTGAGGTAGGCCGGGGGCGGGCATGTTAACCAACAGGCCGTACCCTGACGGACATCAGGAGAGAACGTCGGAGGGATAGACAGGGGGCGACTCAAGAGTGAGGCGCGGGCGGGTTCCAGTTCTTCTGACGATGTGTGGTAGTATCGAATTCTGAGAACGTCACGTTTTGTATGAAGCGCCCCGTTTCGCGCACGGCGCTGTATCACAAACATGACGAGTTCAATACCAAAGCCGCGAGTAGTACGAAGAAAGAAAAAAAATAAAGAGAGAGACAAAACCGACCAACCCCCACGTGGCAAGCCCGTTCCTAGCGTTTCAAACCTGGCCGATCTGATCCACCAAAACAAGCACTCTTCGGAGATCATAAATTCCCCGGCAGGAATGGCCTCCCTACAACGAACCAGGTTGCTTGTCTTAACCTGCCCTATTCCGATAAGCTTGAAAGAATTTCTCCTGACAGTTGAGGGAGGCAGATGCGACTTCGCCGACCGGCTGACGGACACCATTTTGTTTGTCCAATGTTGATGCCGAGCTTGAGCTTGCGACGTGCGGCCCAATGGGTTCGAGTCGTCGGACACCATGACGGCACCGAGATGCCCGCTTATTGATGGTTGATGGACAGGGCCCATGGGTAGAGTTGCGGGCAGCGGAAACTTTCTTCATCGTGTTCCAATGCCATTAGCTGAGGTTGTAGACAGCACTGCGAGCCTGGTTCAGGAGACTCGGACGCGCCGGCGGGAAACGCGGCACATCAAGCTGGATCACAGTAAGCGCTTTCAGCTACGGACTCACACTATTGCTTCTGCGTTGTGCCAATAAGATGAAGACATTGATGGTACACCAGCGGGCTGTGAGGCCTGAGTGAGGACCAGCGCACGAACGCGACCAAAGGGACCAATACATAGACTTTCTGGGCCGCGGGTGCCAGAGCCTCATCGCGGCTGGGGCTGCGGCCGTTCCCTCCCTGCTTAACGTTTGACCCAGCAGATTCTAGCATAGCAAGCGTAGGGGAGGCAATGATGCCCTTTTTTGACTTGACGGCCTGTCTGCCCGCGCGGCGCGCGGAACACGTTGCCCCCCACCCCCATGAACTCTCGGCATGCCTTTACTCCAGTATCTACCTGCGAAGCTATGCGATATGCTTTCTGAACGTCAGCAAGCTGTGCGGCTAAAGCTACGTCAAGGATCCTAATCGCCATAGCTTCTTTGGTTCTTCTGCCTATGGACGTCATGTTCCGACCCTGCATATGTAAGTTACGGACGGTGTCTTCCGAGCCGATATGTACAGAATTTCTAGACTTTAAAGGGTGGCACTAATGTTTCTTGTGAACTGTTGATCGCCGTGGCCAGGACCCAGCCCTCTGGTTGACACTCGTATTGCTCGGAACTCTGAGCTTACGATTACTCGGTTTCGCTCTGTCTACGTGGTGGCTGTCTCGTTGACTTGATGGATATTATGTCATTCGGGAAAATCAATAATTCGTGACTTCGCGTGTCTACCATCAAAGCATTGTACCGCCGGTCAGATGCAAGTCCGATGGTATGCATCACGTCATGTGCAGTGGACGAGATGCCAAGGCACCCGAGCACCCCGATCCTGGTATTTTGAAGCGCAACGGGCCGTTATGCCTAGCGCTGCAGTGCATTCCAACTATTCTTTTCATGGACGAACAACATGCTTGGCAATGCAGACTGCTAATCATTGCATATGGGCCATCCCGTGACATATCTCAGGGCATAGAGAAGTAGCACGGCGTTCTTCTGATATCTCTGTTAATTTGACCTGCCAGTGACATCGTGCGGTATTCCTTGTGAGCCAAAACGCATGCGTAGGTCCGATATGGGCTAGGTAAGTTTCGTGGCGAGTTTTGCTATCCGGGCGGATATTCCTAGCTACCTTATTCGGGCGGGTAGTGGACGACGACAGGGACAACGATAGGGACGACGACGACGACGATAGGGTGAGGGATATGGTAAATGACAGGTATCAAAGGCACGACGGAGATAGTTAAACTGTTAAAAGTAAATAAAATGTTAGAATGAATTTGAGTAGTTCTCTGCCTAGATTCAAAAATATCCTCCCAGATAGCAAGACTCTTCGTGGCAGTGATGGATGCGGAAAACCCACATTTCCATGTACATAGACACTGCCTCGACCGCAACCCGAATTGAGACAAACCAAAGGTATTTGTTTGGTATTTGATACAATGAGGTAGGTCAGTCAGCCGACGATGTTGGTCGGTCCATGGGCCGGTCTGCGATCAAGGTCGCATGTGAGCGCGGGCCAACTGTCGACTCCTAACACCATGAGGCGGCAACCAACAATGAGATGGATCAAGAGGCCTCTAATGACTCAATTGCCAGTATATTCCACTCGTTCAAAAGACCCGTTTTCTCTCACGGTTGGAGGGTGGCCATGGGTTCAGAGTAGTCCCAGGTGAAGTTTAAGTTCATGTCCGAATCGTCTCGATAGCAAAGTACTTTACTAACATGCAGAAATAGGACAATCCCAAGGCTGTACGAATTTGACTGATGACAACATATAACATCTAATCGTTCAAGCAATGGGAAATCTCGAGAAAGATTTGATCCATTGAATCATTCATCCACTGTATCTAACGTACGTGAGCTGGGGAAGGCCGTCTTCAAGAAGTATCATAAAAGCATCGACGCGGATGCAGAGGAGCGGCCCTGGAAACGACAAGTCTGAAGCCGCGCACCATTAGGACACATTTCATTGCATTGTCAGTATCGATAGGGAGCGTGGTCGTAACACTTTTATTGTCGCCCAAGCCAACTTCAACACTCGACGATATAACCAACCTGGAAGTAACTACGTATCTCAAACAACTCCTTAGGAAAGTTGGAATATGATCACGTGGCCTGATTCGCATCCAATTGCCAACATAGACCCTCTTACAACATAGGCGCCATTCTGTGGCCGATATTCTTCAGGCAGCCATATGATTCTGCAAGAATCCTTCATAATCCATTCCCCCTCAATATAGTAGCCCCGTAGCGTTGATCTTGAAACCTCAGCGTACGAATTTCCTGTCTCTTCTGCTGCTAGTTCCATCAAGTTGATAGTCCCATAGCTAGTGTGAAGTTCTGATCCTGATTGGGAAAACCATTGTGCGAAAACCGTTTGCGAGGGAGATGTCGAGAAACTTGCTTGTGGGACTATTCTCTGAAAAAGTCCCGCTGGTTGTTGGATGAAGAATTTCCCCACGCATCGTTTTGTGCTTAGACACCAGATTTCAACACCTATCTCTGCGTGGTTTTCTAGATGGTATGAGACCGCAAGCCTTGCCGCATCGCCTGAGAAGACCATTCCGATAGTGTCACGGCGCATTTCAATTCCCCTTGCCCGTATAGGCTTGCTGAATTTTCCAAGGTGTGAAACCGCCGTTTCTTCGAAGATAATGATGCTGTTAAGGCCACTTGTTGTGGCAAGAAGAATTTTTTTCTCTCTCGTGAATGCTGCTGTTGCCGGTGAATCGCCAAGACCACGCTCCCCTTCGTTGGTTTCAGCATGGAAGCTGTGCAAACATTGGCCACTTTTCGTATCCCAAACATTAATAACAAGCAAGCCTCGACGGACTGAGATAGCCTTCTGGCCATCGACGGAAAGGTTGACGGACCGGATGGGTGCAGATAGCATTCCGTAGTACTTCGATATGACTTGCCGCTGGGTAATTAAGTAGCCAAACATCGTATAAAGCCCAGTATCTGCAGATCACATGTAAGGTTACTGTTGGGAAGTTCGAATTATCAAATGATGGATTACCTCTTGCTTCATATGTGTGCTCGGATTTCAAAGAGCTGAGGCTCGATTGCATCGGATCTATGGCAGTTTGAGTAGAACCCATTCTAGAATGGGCTGTCAAAACCAGGGCATTAGAAAGTACCGGCTCCATGCCAGATACTGACAGTTTCGTTTCAAGAGATCCTCGCATTTGTAGTTGATCACGAGGGATCAACAGTTGTTGGCGAAGGTTTGTTAGATATTCAAGGCGGACGGTGCCTTGATCTGAGACTACTGCAAGGCGTTCGCGATCGCTTGAGATGGACATCCTCGCACACCTGTACGGGTGTATCGTTGTACCCAGCCGTTTGTTGTTTGCCATTTGCCACATCTCAATGTTCTTTTCAGATGTCCGATACGCAACTATTCCACCGTAGTGCGATGACATGCTGAATGGAGTCCATACGTCTACGTGTTCAAAAGGTTTTCTGCCCGCGTCCACGACGTCTTTCTTCTGGAGGCAGTTTCCCGTAGAAGTTTCCAATACCCGAATGATGCACATTGCGTGGATCCCCGAGGGCAGCGAAACAGACACAATGCGACGTCCTCCATGGGTATAAAGCATTGAATATACTTCAGAATTGACATCCAAATCCATATTTCGAACCCATTCTCCTGTGTTCGTATTCCATATTTTGATGGAGACTGAAAACTTGGAGTTAGCCGCTGTGGCAATTGTGCAGCCATCAGGGGAAAACGTAACCGCCCCGACGGGAGATGTGTGGCCGATGAGTGCCCGAAGGCAAGTGCCAGTTGTTGTGTTCCAAAGTGTGACAGAACCGTCAACAGATCCCATGGCCAGTGTACGGCCATTGTGTGAAAAAGCAACGCTTTTGATCTCTCCTGAGTGGTACTGCAGTGTCTTCAAGCAATCATCCGTTTCAACGCTCCAAAGCTCACACCGAAAACCCCCAACAACAACTGCCACTATCATCCCGTCGGAGGAAAATGATATCTGCCCTAACCGCCCTTCAGTAGGCTTGATGGTTTTAAAGCATTGGCCTGTTTTTGCATCCCATAGTTTCATTGCGTCCATCGATGTGGAGGCAAGGCAACGTCCATCAGGTGAAAACATCAGTGCCTGGCATTTATCGTGATGTCCGAAGACTTGAAAGCGTGTGTCCCACTCTTGTTCCTTCACAAGAGGTTTGATGAGAATCCATTCCGGCACTTCGCGCAGGTATAATTTCCTGACGAGGCTTTTCTTTGGACTAAACAAGAGAACTGAGCAGTAAATTTGAAGGGGAACCTTTTCAATGACGTCTCGGTATTGTTTTAGGAAGCGCAAGGCATCTTGGACCAAGAATGCCAGTTTCGAAAATTCTGTAGTGTACTGCTTGAGTGTTAGCACAGGTCTCGGCGTCGGGTATGGGAACAGTTTGTTTGTTTTTGTTTTGTATTTAACGCCGTGGCGGCAAGGGCGCAGCCGCCCTTGCGGCCGACCTCCCGAAGGGTATGTGGCGTGGAGGGCCGTAGGTTCTCGCTATATACTATAGTACACGCTGTCCCTCCCGTCCTCCAGA
>JANUHK010000427.1:0-19981 GCA_026319125.1 Colletotrichum noveboracense | reverse complement strand
GGGGGGGGGGGGGGAAGGGCCCCAAGGTTGAGGCGACGGCGTTGCGAGGGAAGATGGGGTGTGGTTGTGGGCGTTGTGGGTGTCTGTGTGGCTGTGAGCAAAGAAAAAGGGGAGAGCGGAAGATAGATACCTTGATAGACTCATCACTCACACACTTGTGCTGTGGAAGGACGAGAAGAGAGAGAGAGTGTGTGTGTGTATGATGCAGCCACACAGGGGCGTGATCGCAGCAAATGGCCTCTCGCTTGATTTAGCACTTTTGGCGGGAATCTTCTAAAACCGGAGCGGTCCCCTGGGTTCCACCTTTTAAGATGGAAGAAACGTTTGCCGATGGGTGACAGACGGGCTCGAGTCTCTTGTCTGTGGCTGGAATCGTTGCATGTCATAATACCTGTTGACGATGGGAGGGCTTGAGTGTTGATGCTGGACCCCTGGGCCTTTTTCGATATCTGCACTTCTATCAGATGTATGTTTTTGATGTTGCTGTCTTCTGTCGACATGAATAGAAACTCTACATCAAAAGAAGCGAGACAGCTGTGAAGGTGGCGATGACCACCATCGTTCGATTGCTCCATAACAATGGCCAGAGCACCGGAAAACCCGTCATCGGAGCCGATATCCGAGAGTGAATGGCCCTCGACCGGCAACGCTGCGCCGCGCCGACCTGTTCAGGGTAGAGCGCCGAGATGGCGACGGTATCCCGATACTCCGTTCGGCACACACAAAAGAGACACCTACAAGAGGCCTATCTCTATGAACACCAAATCGCCAACAACTACTTCACCATTATCAATGATGCGTAATTATTCTATCCAAAGAGAAGAGGGCAGCGCGACAACAGAAACAGATCCCCCCGCGATCCCGTGTCCCTCGGACCGCACACAGCCACACAGCACACAGCATACGCTCTCTCTTCTGATCCTAGATGTACCTCGATACATCCCGCTCCCACATGCCCGTACCTTGCGCGGGACGTGTTGCAGATCCGCCTTTCCGGGGTTCCAGGTGCCGCTAGAATTACGCTCGAAGGAACGCAGTGCCACACACCACACTGCACACACACACACACACAAACGCCAGCCATCGTCAAGCCAATACTGACTTTCTACCAAGACGTAGAGTGACTTGGGCCCTGACAACTACCACCCCCCGGACCCGTCACAGGAAGGGCTTGCTTCCTCCCCTTCCTTCGCCGTGAAGTTGCTTTTAGCATCCGCCCTCTTTTTCAGCCTCCTCCCTTGCCCGTCGGAGATGCCTCACCGTTGGCAGCGCCCGACAGAGTGGCACACTTTCACAGCGGCCCGAGGCAAGCCAGCAGGCAAAATAATACTAGCAAAACAGCTGGCTGCCGGTTTTAGGCTCGAGGGATCATCCGTCCGTGTATTCGCCCTCTAGGACATTCTTGTCAGAGACCTGCTTCGGCTTCTCTTGCTTCCCCAAGATCCCGCCGAGCTCATTCGCCGCATACTCTTTCCTTGCTTCGGGCCCCAGAACGCCCAGGGAAAATCAGACGCACGAAAGCAAGCAAGCAGGCGGCCTTCCTTTACTACCATCGTCAGTGCGTCTCTTAACAATGCCCAGGCGTGTAATAGCACTACTGTGTTGTATCATCATGAGCCAAGTCTTTCCCGCCTTCAGGTAGCATCCGCCGAGCGCCATCACAGTCGCAAGTACAGCAGCATCCAGCTCTTGGCTTCCCTTCAGATGTTCCCCAGCGCTTGGCCTCGAACCCCCTTTCTTGCGCGTCTCTTCTCAGGGTATTAGCCGTTGTGGATTTTCCTCTGATAATCTGCGAGTCGACGATGGGGCACATCTGTGGCATCTGTTGCCGGCCTCGCCCAGTTGCCCTTTTCTCTGCTTTTCCCCACACGCAAGAGGCCGCGCAATAACGTGCTCCAGTCCCCTGTCACGAACCAAGCGCCACGAACCTCGCCCATAGTTGCATTTCTGCTTCTTCCAACGCAATTGACGCTCGCTTGATGCTGCTTCCGAGAGAAAGAGAGCAGAAAGAATGGACGCCAAGTTGGATGATCATCAGAAATCGTTCGGCTCCTGTTGCGCATTTCGTTTCCGCGTGGGGTGCTCAGCTGGCTGAGCGTCACTTCATCCATCCACATATGATGTATCGTGTTTTGTACCTTACCTGAAAGTGCCCATTCATTACGCCAGCAGGATAAATCAATGTACCCGGTCAGTAGCTTATTTGGCCCGGAAGAACGACGGCTGCCCACAACACGAAGAGTGCCTCCACTTCTCTCCCTCCCAATCATGCCACAGACGTCTCCTCCCCGTGCCATTATCTCCCCGCCAGTCCTCCGCCGCCAGAGGCCAGCCAACCCCCCCCGTACGGTAGCCGTCGTCGTGCTCCCAGGCCCCGGCCGCTCCGCCGCCGCTCGGCGCGGTTTGATCGTCACGGTTCCCGGTAACGGGCACACGCGGTCGTCGTCAATGTTTGTTCTTCCTCCCCCCCTTCCCTCTGCCGGGTGGAGGGGCACGTTGGTTCGATCGCCCAAAAAGCAAAGCGAACAAAACCGGCAATTGTTAACTCTGTCACCTCTTACTTTTAGTCAGATGTGTTTCTGGTACGTCCACACTCTGGTAACTATAGCCCATATATGACAAGGTTCTCGCGACAGAATTAGCAAGCCCGAGCGAGAGGGAAGGTCAAGCTGAAGCCAAAAGGGCATGACTGTGGAAAAGTAAAGTGTAGACGGCTCGGCCGATGAAGCAGGATCGTCGCGGCGGGTGAGTTGAGCCGAACAAGGTCGCACGTCTCGACTCGACCAAATTTTGTCATCGCCGCAGTGGCATCGGACCTTAAAACCATTACCTGTCGACGTAGACGCCCAATGAGCACCCAGACACGCACTAAACGTAGGGCCAACAGAGCCTCCGACGTAATAATCGCCAACGTTTTGGCTTTGAATCTCGCTACCTTTTGCCCTGCCCACACACTTTCCTGCTGTCTGTCTGCTCGGCTGTCGCTCATATCGAGTATCAGCCTTCGCGGATATAGGTCTGGGCGAACAAGGTTTGTTCCCTGGGGAAGCTTTTGCCCATGTTTCGTTTGGTCCTGCATTCGACGGCGCCCCCCCTCCATCCACTCTTCGCGCGGGATCCTTTTTTCCTTTCTTCCTTTCTTTTTTACTACGGTACTAAGAATAAACTGAAGTAAGGTTGAGGCCCTATGTCGGGTGTCGTTGCCCTTTCTCTGGAGACTGTTTTGGGGATGCATGTTTAGGTAGAACCCCTGCATCCCTATATTCCCTCTCTCCTACAGTCTGGCCAAGAAGAGGAAGAGGTCGTGTGCACCTCACCATCAACCCTTGCTGTTGCTGTCAGAAAGATTAACCAGCGTATCCGTACCGAGGCGACAACTCGTCGTCCCATCAGAGCCCGGCTGTCCATTCTGCCGAGGACAGTCCCCTTTAAATGCCAAGAGAAATGATGTTACTAGATGGGCCAAGCGCCGCGCCGCCCAGCACCAGAGGGGCCGCAGCAGCAGCACCAGCCAGCGCCGCCCCAAAAGTGCGAAACGCCGCACCAGACGAACCGGAATGAAACATCAAGCAGCGGCGGGTGCCGTCATTACTTTTTCTTTCTTTACTGTACCGCAGTAATGTGGTTGCTGCTGGCCTCGCATCTTGACACTCAGAGTTAATCTGCGCCCTGATCCGAGCTTATGGGTGGCTTTCATAGTTCGGCAAAAGGAGGAAGGGAGCTGGGCAACGCTGTGCATTCTAGCTTTTTATTTTTTATTTTTCTGTACTTTATTTTGAGGTGCCTTTCTTGGCAGGCCAGAAGGGTAGCACTACTTCGTAGAGCATATGGTGCAAGCCAAAGCGAGATCGTCGTCTGATGACACGGGCAAAAGGTAGATATACAGACAGACGGACATGTTACCGACAGCCTGAAAGCGAATGCGTGCTAGCCAATGGAGACGGGTGATTCGACATCTCTAGCTGCAATTTGGTGAGGAAGCTCTTCTCCTCCAGCGAGTTTCTTAGACAGAGACATGGTACAAGTGAAAGCCTGTCTCAGCTGTGCAGATTCAAGCATAACCACCAGCAGCAGTTATTTTCAGTCGTAGAATGGTACCATCAGCAGCCAGGTCTGTCTCTGTCCCACCGCGCCGCGGACCGCGGGCCGCGACCAAAAACACCAGTTCCCCAGCATGCCAACTCGTTCCAGGCCGTGACCGTGACTCCCACCAGAACAAGCGCCAGATGCGATGCGATGGAGATGCGGTTGCGATACACACCCGTCGTCATGCCTTGTTCCGCGATGTTGCTCTTCCATGGGGGGGTCCCGCAGCCCGTAGGCACCGCGGACCTTGTTCTTCCCCACCCCACGCCCAAGCACGACCAGACAGACGAGAAAGAAGAGTCCGCCGCAGGGGTCTCATTCACTCTCAACATGGGGTGGGTGGGTGGTGGGTTGAAGCTGACACTTCTTCTGATTCTCAGCGGGAAAGGATAAGCTTCTCGGGAAGTTTTTGCCTTGCGGTCGCGGGTAGCATTTCTGGGGACTTCCCGACGACGACGGTCGGGATGGATGGGGTGTGGTCCAACACCCATGGCAGAGACAAAAAAGGCTGGGTCTTGTTGCAAGATTTGACGTCGGCTCCGGACTTCGCCTCTGCTGCAACGATGCGACTTGCCTTGCCTTCTTGAGGGTGCCGAAGCTTGGAAGGGGAGACGCCAAGTTTTGCTTGGACGTTTTCTTGAGATTGTGTTAATCCCAGGGCCAAGCTGTCAACGGGGCCGCAGAGTCAGAGGGGAAGGAGAAGAAGAAGAGAAAGAAGCCATCTGCAACCGACGCCCAGGCTGATCGGGCAGCTTGGCGGGACAAGTCGAGACTGCCCTTTCTCGTGGCACTCGTTCTCGCACAAGATTATGACTTGGCACACTGGAGGAGGACTGAAGATAATTCAGCAACCAGCTGGGGGCCGGGGCTGTGCTGTTCCTGTGCAGAGTTACGATGCAGGCAAGTCTTCTTCCTCACGAGTGTTTCTCGACTCTACCCTCCCCATTTCCTCGCTGGGAATATGTAGCACAGATTATCGGCCGGGAGATTGGCTGTCATCCCCCGTGGATGCAGCCACCTGCAACGACCCGGGCGCCTTCTTTCGATCTACTGCGTGCTTTCGTCTGAAGTCACCTAGAGAGAAGGTAACAGCCCAGGGTAAACGCCACCACCACCCCATTTTCTCATGGGGGTGGTGGTGGGTTGTAGTTGGGAAAGTGGGAAGTGGGCGCGAGGCGCGAAGCAGCACATTTTGTCAACATCTGCTACATCTCAGCCTGTCCGCCAAGAAAGTGTCTCCAGGCGTGAAACAGGAGATTTGACAAATCGTTTCCGTGTTCACAAGAGAGAGGCAGCGGGAGACAGATACTGAGGGAGTTGGCAATCGGATCTTGCTGGCTCCTTCCCACTCATGCCTAAGCGAGCACACAAGCTAGAGAAACACGATCACGTCGGAGGGAGGGAGTGAAGAGGGGGGGGCGTGGGATCGCGACCTTGGCTAAATCGTGCAAAGAGGGCCACGGCAATCTCGCATGCCTCGCGTTACACGGGGATTCTCTGGTGCCATGTCATACGAGGCATTGACCTGGCATCATTGCTATTGCTGTGTATCCGTAGGCCGCTGAGAAGGGCAATGACTACGTGCTTACTTGCATGACACACAGCAGTGTTGTGCGGGCTGCCAACGAAGCAGGCAAGAGAACAACTCGGGGGTAAATAGTCGGCATGGGGAGCCCAGGAAAGGGGAAGGGTAGTGACAGCGGGAAGTATTGAGAGGTTATTCAGTGGATAAGGTAACCGCTGGAAATCTCCGACCGGGCCTTCACCGGGCTCACCGTGGTGGGGCAGGTCCGAAAAGGTGAGTCTCGGTGAGCAGCCGGAGAAACCTCTGGGTGAACCATCTTCCGCGTTGGCCGATTAGATAAGATAACATCATGCCCCTCACGTGCAGACCCACAGGAGCTTCCTCACCGAGCCCCTCACCGATACCGCCGAGGACCACGACCTCACAGCCATCTCCACCAAACCTCCCTCCGTCCCCAAAAATCCGCCGCAGAAACCATCACAGCGTCGCCGACTCTATAAGCCATTGCGCCTCCACAATGGCCGCAAATCCCCTCTTTGCCCCGTAACCACCGTAATCGCCAGCTGCTCACAATTCCAACAACCCCAAAATCATCCAAAATGCTCGCCCGCACCCTCCGCGCCGCGGGCAGCACAAGCCCAGCCCGCAGCAGCAGCTCCAGCATATCCAACCAGCTCCGAACAGCCTGCTCCTCCTCCTCGTCTTCAGCACCAGAAACGGTCCCCTCCTCCCCGATCCGCATCTTCCGGAACGTCTCCGCCCTACGCACCTGGCGCCGCCCGCACCTCCTCAACTACCGCTCCGTCGGCCTCGTGCCCACCATGGGCGCCCTGCACGACGGCCACCTCTCCCTCATCCGCGCCGCCGCCCGCGAGAACCACCACGTCGTCGTCTCCATCTACGTCAACCCCGCCCAGTTCGGCGTCGCCGAGGACCTCGCCTCCTACCCGCAGACCTGGGCCCGCGACACCGCCGTCCTGCGCGACCTCGACCGCGAGCTCGCCGGCGACGGCGCCAACCTCGGCCGCGTCAGCGCCGTCTTCGCCCCCACCACCGCCGACATGTACCCCGCCGGCTTCCCGGGCCAGGAGCCGTCCAGCAAGGGCAGCTTCGTGACCATCACGCCCGTCGGCGAGGTCCTCGAGGGCGCCTCCCGGCCGACCTTCTTCCGCGGCGTGGCCACCGTCTGCATGAAGCTGTTCAACATCGTGCAGCCCGAGCGGGTGTACTTCGGCCAGAAGGACGTGCAGCAGACGGTCGTGATCCGGCGCATGGTCGAGGATTTCATGCTGCCGACGGAGGTCATCGTCGGCGAGACGATGCGCGAGCCCGACGGGCTGGCGCTCTCCTCGCGCAACGTGTACCTCGGCGCGCGGCGGCGCGCGGTCGCCACGGTGCTGTCCCGCGCGCTGCGGGCCGCCGAGGACGCGTACACGCAGGGCGGCGCGCTGGAGCGGGACGCGATCCTCGGCGCGGCGAACCAGGTCGCCGCGGGGGTGCTCTCGGAGCAGGCGAAGCTGGCGCCGGCGGAGCGGGTCATGTTTGAGGTGGACTACATCTCGCTGGCGGACCCGAACTCGATGCAGGAGATCAACACGGTGGTGCCCACGAAGGGGGCCATCCTCAGCGGCGCGGTCAAGATGTTGCCTGTGGAGGAGCCGCAGCCCGGCGAGGATCTCGGACATAGCGGCGGACCATCGGTGCGACTTATTGACAACATTATTCTGAAGCCAAATACCCAGTAGGAGTTCAAAAATTGATGCGGAAAGAGCGTGGGAAAGCGCGGGGTGCAATGGACACTTATATAGACTCGACGACCAAGAATGCCATTTTTGGGGACTATCAACACATTACCGCAGCCAAGCACCTTCCGGCGCAGCTTACTAGGCTGGCCGGTCTCGGCAACAAGTCATATATGAGGGCCACGGGGCACCCTCTGCGGCCATCCAACGCTCTACATGGGAGCCCTCCCCGAAACCCTCATATATGACTGATTCTCGCGACCGGCCAGCCTAATAAGCTGCGCTAGCAGAGGACAGATGCTGCGTGCCTTCTCAAACCAGCTATCTAAGAGGCAAAAAAGGATAGCATGAGAACAATCGTAATCATATCATACCCGCTTTACACGTTTACAGTAATAAAAAATTTACAAATGTGCTCGGTTCTCCAGTGACCTACGCCTCCTCTGCTCCTTGACGCTCTTCTTAAGCTGTCTCGCGTCCTCCATACTAAGGGTCGGCGACGCCCCCTTTTTGTCCCCAGTCTTGGCGGCCTCGAACAGCTTGCTGCCGAGCAGATCCGTCAGGCGGAGCACGCGGGTACTAACGGTGGCCCCGTCGCGACGGTTCTTGCCTTCGCGGCGGCTGGAGGCGATCTTCTCGGTAAAGTCCCAGAGACGACCCGAGGCGTTGAGGGCGCCCGTCTCTGGGTCGCGTGTAGGACACCATTCGGGATCGAGACGCAGGCGGGGTGGAACCTTGGGGTCTTTGGATTTGACAACTTGTAAGATACCTTCTTCTTCGAAGCGCTGGTACGCGTTCTTCAGGGTCTCCTTATTTACGGCTTCAAAGTAGCTCAGGTCGCCCTGATGGTAAAGTGTCTTGCCGAGCTGGAATTGTGTTAGGTGTGTGGCTCCATGCTTGCCTGAATTTGACTTACCACTTGTGCACTACTCTGGGCTTTGCCCACCTCAATCCAGATATCGTCCTTCTGGCCAAGCGGTATTGCCAGTCCCATCAGAGAAACCGCCGCAAGCCAGCTGGCCTCAATAAACGGCCAGATAAGGAAGCAGTAGAAGTCGTAATTTTCCCGTCCAACCATTCTCTCGTGATCCGACAGGCCGACTACTACAACCTTGCCCTCCTCGTCTCTGTGAAGTTTGAGGACCTTATCCGCCTCGAGGTCGCGCAGCGTCTTTTCCAAATTCGCTGCCAGACCATCACTGGGGAAGATGAACTCGCCGCGAAACAGGGAAGAGAGGAACTGAATCTGGTCCTGAAGCTCCTTGAAGGAGATATCCTGCATGGTTGGGCCACCTCCCTGCTTGACTTTCATGTACATCGCGGCGCTCACTATAGCTTCCGAGATGAACAGATGGATGGTCATATTCCGGTAGAACGAGAGCTGGAATCTGTCGACAGCATAGTAGGTAGGTTCTGGAAGGTCTGTCACGACGCCAACCAGGTCCTTGCCCAATACCTCTAGGCCACGCTCGATAATGTCGGAGAGGGGTGCGTTTCCAAAGTGGGCAACACGGCCACCCTTCGCCCGGACTCGGTCAGTGAGCCAATTGACGCGACGTTCGAGCTCTGTCTTGCCTACGCCTCTGCCTCTGAGGGTGAGCAGCACGGTGCCGATCAGAGCAGTGGGCATAACCACGGAAACATCGTTGATGTCTGACAACACCTTATAACCGAGTGTGCGCAGGAGTTTCTGGCGGATTGCAGTATTCTCGGGGTTCTTCGTATCCAGGTTGAGGCCCGTAGGTAATCTGGACAGCCTTAGAAGCTGCTCATTGATGAACCCACGCAAACTCCAAGGCTCGTGGAAGCGAACATCAACTCTGCCAAGCCTCAAGGATAAGACGGATGAACCCCCAGAGACGAAATCTGCGAGGTTCTCCTTCTTCTTGGGTACGCCAAGCAACTCGGTTACGTAGCCCTCCGTCTCAATGACCTTGTCGTACTGTGTGCTGACTGGGCAGATGACGGCGTCTTCGACTCGCCCAGACAGGATGCTGTCGAGGATGAAGTTAAGAATACCAAACTTTGGAGGCAACAGCTTGCCCGTCCTTGAACGGCCGCCCTCAATAAAACACTCAAAGTTGTAGCCTCCCTGCAGCAGGGTGTCGATATACGTCTGCACCAAGGTCGTGTAAAGAATATCATCGCCGAACGATCTCCGAATCCACATCGCACCGGCATGTTGCAGGAAGCTTCCGACTAGAGGGAAGTTGAGGTTGTCTCCAGCTACGACAACCGGCAGGCCGAGTCCTAAGCGGTAGCAGATGAGCTGCAGCGAAACATAGTCGACATGCGATCGATGACAGGGCAAGAAAATGATGCTCTGCTTTTTCCTTTCGGCCTCCTCCGCCACCTTTCGTAGCCTCAAAACCTCTTCGCTAGAGACGTGGATGCCCTGGTGATATGCGCGCAGAGTCAACTGCGTGACGAGGTAATATGCGCTTCGGATAAACGTCTTGCTTTCGAACTTGCAAATCATGTCGTCGGTCATTTTCTCGGCCACCTCCTGGATTCCGGTCTCGATGGCCGCCCTTCTCCGAGCGCGCTTCAACTCAAAGTCCTTGTCATTCTTGTTGAGCAAGCCCTCCTTCTCTTCGACAGCGATGCGCTTCTCGGCGAGGTCGGTGATGCGCGACTGTAGTAGTGGCGCCGACAGCACGGCATCCTTGATCTTGTCGCTAAAGCCAGAGTAGAAGATGGGCTGGCCGATGGCATTGTCGTAGGCGCGCCAGCCGGTGCCGGAGACGTAGAGGGAAACTTCGCGAAGGAATCTGGCGCATCGGCTAGTTAGTGTTGTTCCTGGATCCAAAAGGGGCCAAACTGCTTGTGGACATACTGCAGAGGCTCGGAGCGGAAGCGGGCCATGTGCTTCATCAAGGCCTCCTCCTTCTCGTCGTCGCGTTGAGTTTTGATGTAGCCGCTGGGCTGGAGGGTGATCTGGTCGCCGAGGATCTTCAGATCCGGCGCGGAGTCGTCGTTTTTAGCCATTGCGGTGGCGGGTTGGGGTATCGTGGGGCAAATCGGGTATCGTCAAGTCGTGTCGAGTGCGTGGAATGGAATTGGTCTGAAGCAGTCCGTTCAAGGTCCTTGCCATTGCCGAGTGTCGGTCGAGGAAGACGGGATCCCTTTTCTCGAACAAGACTAACTGCAAATGACGTTGGAGATTGACGGGCTACCCAAGTGAGTGTGGTAGTAGTAGGAAATGGTGGAGGAAGAGCGTGGGAAGTGTTTTGATCGTCTCTCCTCCCAGCAGCTCCTTGCTCCTTGCGCCGAGCGTAGCCAGAACCAAAGAGTCGCAGTGTCATGCCGCGGGACATTGGGTGGACCGTTGAGGTCAAGTGCCACCCACCCGGACCACTGATCCGCGTCCGCGCTTGCTGCCTCCCACCTGCTCCCACGCTGTCTCCAAGCCGAGCTCGAAGCCCTTTGGCGGCTTTAGCGTTTTCGGCATGTGAAGACAGCACTGCCAATCCTTGCCGCTGCTGCAGGTGCCACTGATGGATGAGCCAAGCAGCGGGCAGCGACAGCAACAGCAGCAACAGCAACAGTGACTGGCCAGCACATTGCCAGCCGGCAGGCCATCCTGGTTCCCGCCCCACCACCCAATGGAAATGGAACCTGGAGGCACTAACATTTAATTTTATTTTCCGCAGCTTCTCCAGGAAATAGCATGCGCCTGATTCTGCAGAAGCAGCTTCGTCACAGTCATCAGTCGCAAACGACGCCAACCAATTCTCCGCCAGGACAATAATAAACAGAGCAGTGTCGCGAGGTCACACAGACATCATGGCTCCCTCAAATCAGCCCATGACCCAGGCCCTCCTCGCCCGAGCGCACTCACCCGACACCGTCAACCGCATCTTCACAGACAAGATCCAATACCGACCCCTCTACCTCAGACCCAGCTCTCCGCCCCCGTCGAACCCGAGATCAGCCCGCCGAAAAGCCCGCGAAGAGGCCAAGAGGAAACAAAAGCTCAAGCCCAAGCCGCTCTCCGCGCGCGACCGACGGAGGCGCGGCCTGCACGACGTGCCCCGCGATGGTCAGAAATACGCCGTCTTCGAGCCCCTCCACCGCTTGTGGCTAGGATACATTGAGGAGATCCTGGGATCCGAAGTCTACGGTGGAGGAAGTGGTGCCGCTGCGAAGCTAACCGCCGCCGAGTTCCACGGCGCCGAGGTCGAGGTCTCGCGCAGCTCGTGCCCGAGCCGTGTCGGCATCAAGGGCATCGTTATCAAGGACTCCAAGTTTTCGTTCGAGGTCATCACACGCAAGAACGAGATGAAGATTGTGCCGAAGGAGGGGACCTGGTTCAAAGTCGAGATGCCGGTGAAGGAGCCCAGCCCCAGCGCTGATGCCGATGCGACGGCTGAGGAAGGAACCCCACGGCGATTTGTCTTTGAGGTTCTTGGCGACCAATTCCTCATGCGTGGCGCGGATCGGGCCAACAAGAAGTTCAAGAACCACTACTTGAAGAACATCTGACGCAACACCGAGATTGTTCATTGCACAAGATATGATACCCATACAACAGCGACGGCTGAGCCAACAACGAGAACGCGGACAACGATACATCTGCGGCCCATGAGCCGAACAGATACCGTTGCAGCATCCCCGATTCGTCATGAGGGCAGCGCGCCACTCAAGCATGGCGTGCTAGCCCTCACGGGATCTTGGACTGGGCCATCAGCCAAGATGCATGAGCCCGAGATAGGAGGACAGACTGCGCCGAGGATTAACTGGGGGAGAAATATCACGACACTGTCACTTTCTGCCTTTAAGACGAAGTAGATAGATACCTCATTGGAGGATTAGCAAATAAGCTTACCACCGGTTACGGTGAGAATTCAGACCACGAAGGCTTTTGATAGTCCTGTCCTAATACAGCATGCACAAATCTATGGCGTGAAGTATTGTATCTCATGTGATGACCTGAGTACCGTTCTCCTGCTACTCAATGGATTCGCGATAGGTGAAGGTGAAAACGCAGTCCATACCTTGGACCGCAGAGTGCTGTACCAAAAGGGACTAGGTAACAGTGGACGGAGAGGTGGCCGTGAATATGACGGCCAAAGGCTATAGAGGTAGCTGAATACAGAGACCACACTACCCAATTTTCAGCACCGCGAAACTCAACGTGTGATTCTAGTGCACCATTGAAAATTATATGAATCAGATAAAAATGTTCGAGAGAGGGTAGGCAGTTTGCAGCATTTTATCTATTCCTGAGTTTTACAAATTATTTTCAAAAGCCAATCAACAGATAGGATGGTATTCATATCGCACGAGATTCATCATTGGGAAATCTCTAACGCCCAGTAGAAACGGTTCCCAGCTCATTCCAGCCAAGTTTCGTTTAGAATGATAGCAAGCAACAATTCATCTGCAAAGACAACGCAGGTCAACAGGACCAACATCGGGCAAAAAGGTAAAAAGAATTGCGCTCACATGTGTGGAATTTAACCGCCTTGACTCCCCGAGGTGGGCTCGAACCACCAACCTCCAGATTAACAGTCTGACGCGCTAGCCAATTGTGCCATCGGGGATGAGACGCTTCTTGCTCGTTGGAACTCTCGCCCGAGTGGGGTCCTAAGTCGGGCGCGCAGCCGGAGTCTGTTGTTCTCGGAGTTTTAGCGGGTGGGAATCCTCCGCAGTGTATTAATCTGCACCTCTTCGAGCGCGAGGTCAGTGAGGGCCCGTCCAGATCGGGAGCTTACCCTGTGAAAGTAGCCATCGCGGGGTGTGTGGTTTCTTTCCGCATGCAGCAGATCATGAGTAGCTGCAGCATTCCGCATCGTGAAAACACAGCTCTGCCAGGACCAAGTTCAATTGTCATCGTAATCACCAGGTTCCCAATCCGTCCCCAACGTGATTTCCTTTCAAAACAACCCATTGGGGAAGGTAAGGAGCGAATCAACCAAGGGAATACGACAAGGCCAACTGCCGAGTAAATCAAGCAGCGACAGACCTCAGACACGATGAAGCGCATCACTGAGACAGGAGAAGAATGTCCAGAGACAAAGGCAGCCAATTGCTCATTGAGACAGCTTGTGTAACTTCGCGGGAAGGCACGCCAGGTTACCTAATGGCGGCTACCTGCCTCCAGAAAAAGCAACGCGACGCGTGCGACGCCGCCTATGACATCAGAACTCCTCAGACCTCTCCCCGTCGGCGCGCCTTCCTCTCTGCCTGCCAATTCCTCCCCAGCACTTGCTTCTCTTCCTTGTGTTTTCGTTTGGAGCATTCCATCTGACCATCCGACGTCAATTGATACCCGCGGGCAACAACACGGCACCCACACTACCGTACCCTCTCCATCATCAACCCAATCACTCACGTCCAGCAACATGGTCAGCACACGTGCAGGAGAGCACGCCAACGGCGAGGCTGAAGCCAATGGAAAGGCGCAGAACACTGCTGAGGCTACCGCTGGAGAGAAGCGTGTCATCGATCAGGACACTGCCGAGGACGCTCCTGATGCTAAGCGGGCGAAGAAGTCCGATGATGGCGCCCGCCAGACCACCATCGAGGAGGCCCTCGAGAAGCAAGACGATGCCGAGTCCAAGAAGCCAGAGGCAAAGGAGCCCGAGACAAAGGAGGAGAAGCCTGAAACTTCTGACACTGAGATGAAGGATCGAGATGAGACTGTTGCCGAAGACGCGAAAGAGGTTGCCGAGACCCAGGCGGCCAAGGACGTCGAGGAGGCGGCAGAGGAGTCCAAGGCGGAAGGGTCCAAGGCGGAAGACTCCAAGCCGGAGGAAAAGAACGACACCGAGGAAAACACGGAGACTGTCCCGGCTAATGATTCTAAGGCGGAGGAGAAGGATGAGATCGAGGAAAAGAAGGCGGTTACCGACGCCAAGGGCAAGGGGGAGATATCGGAGGAGTCCAAGGCTGATAAGAAGCCTGCAACCAAGGAAAGCAACGGAGACACTGCCGAGATTCCCCACGCGGACAAGAAAGTTCCGTCCAACGTCCTCGAGAAGGGCATCATCTACTTCTTCATCCGCGCCCGGGTCAACCTTGACGAGGCCGAAGAAGTTGACGACATTGCTCGAAGCTACCTCATTCTTCGCCCTATCGCCCCCGACTCCAAGCTCGGCGACGGCCCGATTGGCGATGCCGGCAACACCCGTTTGATCGCCCTGCCCAAGAAGGTTTTCCCTGAGAGCGGCCGAGACCGCTTCATGATGTTCGTCGAGAAGGCCGGCGCTTCTTTCGCCGAGCTGAAGGAGCAGTTCCTCTCCGGTGACCAGAACGAAACCAAGGCCGGCACTTCACAGGTCCCTGCCGCTACTCCTGTTGGCGAGGGCGTCTATGTCATCACGACCACCGGCAGGGAGAGTCACCTGGCGTACATGCTTACTCTGCCTTCCAATATCGGCGAGGTTCAGGAGGAGCTTGGCCTCAAGGAGCAAGGCAGCTTCATCTTGAGCACCAAGAATCCCAACAAATCCGGACCTGCGACCGCGAGCCTCCCGGAGAATCCTGACTACCCTGAGAAGTAAGTATTGGCTGGTTTTAACAGACATGAACGGCACTGACAACAAGCTCTAGGATCAACAAGGAGTTCCGAGACCTCCGATGGATGCCTACCAAACCCGAACACCTTGACTATGCCAACGCTCAGATCCTCTTGATCGGCGAGTCATCGGGGATCAAGAAGGCGACAGAGCCTCGAAAGAAGGACGTGAAGGAGGGCAACGAGGAGCCCGAGAAGATTCTTGAACAGATTGAGGATGAGGATACGAAGCGGATGGAGAACCTCGCGGAGGACGACTCTGGTGCCATCTTTGCTGATCTCCAGGCTCGCGCCAAGGACTACCCAAAGTTGCAGACAACATTTTGATTTGTCGTTGATTGTATCTGGTTTGACTTGACAAAGGAGCATTCGGGGTTCGCGTCATCTAGGGTTCGTTGCTCAAGCGAACGTTTACGCAGACCCTTTTACTGTTAAGCTTTTCACTTATTCGGGGCGACTGCTTGAAGGTAGCTGACTCAAAAGTTCGGTTCATCTCACTTACAACTTACATGCAGGTGATGGAAATCGCCCCTCAGTCCCAGCTGAAGGCCACGAGACAGTTGAGATGCCGAGGAAACCGTGAGGCGACATCCGCGAGGCCAGCTGAGTCCTCAGTCTGAACTTCAGTCGAAAGCATGCTGTTTACGGGGAGGAGAGGTCCACGCGACGTGCCTGGATGGAGAAACTCTTGCTATCGGAAGCTCGTGACACACATTGACCAACAGACAGCGCCTTACAACACATGTCGTCCGCGGAAAAGAGAGCTTCTCGAACTCTCAACTATTCCAACTCAGTAACACACCGCCTCCTGAGCATCAACTCGCCATTCATCAGAGACCGAAGCACGCGACCCGTGCTTACATACTTTTCCCAGCTTGACTCGCCCGCCATGTCCTGCATCGGAGCCGCTGAATAGAATTCGAGGCGGCATTGCCTCAGATCCCCGAAACCGCGTTCCCAGTTTTTTTCTCCCCTGGTTCTGGACTCAACAACGATCAGACGAGAGCTTTCAAGCGTGCAGCTGCCGCCGCCGCGGTCGGAGCACCCAACGCTTCGGCGAGCACGACATTTTCCCTTCTTTTCTCTTCCCCATCAAGCCAGCGAGCCAACAGCCCTTAGTCACAACCGGTTAAGCGGATCGGCTCCAGACGGAGGGCAGACCAGCTTACCGCCCCCGAGACCTGTGACACTTCGTCGTCGTGCGTATCTTCTTTGGGACAAACGCTGTCTTACCAGTTGGGCAGATATTTGTGGTCCCGGCTGTGTAGCGGCCCGGACGCCACATCGGAAAGGTGTCGACGAATGATTCGCGCTGCTGCGTGCCTTTCCGCATCCCGTGTAGACCGTACCTCGTTTCTGCCGGCGGTGCGGCATTATTCCCATCAACATCTGAACAAGACGTGAGCCCGACTCAGCATTGTTTCTGGAAACGACCTCACCTGTCAAACATGTTTTCCCCCATTTCGTCATGTTTCACCCTGCCATAAAGCTGGTACCTTCCATCGGTGTACTAACACGCAACGGAATTCGTTCGTGGCACATCCCCGACAGCCGCCGTGCGAGCCGTTGCGTAACTCCCGCGTTCGCAGCTCGTGTTTCGTTTTGCCCTTTCTCGCTCTCATAAGCACGACAGGCATATGGTAACTTCACGTGTGCTTGCATGACTTTTCTTGCGACGCGGAATTAGCTAAGTAGGATCTGCTCAACAAAAATATAAACCGGAACCTTCTTGCTGTTTGCTTTCTTCTCTGCACATGCAGCCCGAGTTGTTAGATTCCCTCCCAATATTAGTCATCTCACAGGTTTCAGTCACATAGTTGTTGCCCTTCAAAGATGCTCTCATACTTTTGGAAACAGCCTCCAAAGGGCTTCAACGCTCAAGAAGCGCTCCAGAGCCAGGCCCCGGGCCACTGGCTCCCCAAAGACCGCAGCCTGATCGCGCAATGGGTCGGGGAAAAGGCGCAGCAGGCACGCGCGATCAAACACCCGGAACCCCTCGACCCGACCCTCGAGGCCTTCAAGAAGCTCGTCCAAGACGACGCGCACCTCACCAAGCTCGCCAACAAGATGTTCACCGAGTCGTCCCGCAAGTACCCCCAGGACCCCGTCGGCCACAACGCCATCAAGAAGTTTGACGACTTCGTCGCCGTGATGAACCTAGTCCTGCGCTCCGGGCCCGAGTTCGTCACGAAGTCGTCCCCGTCGACCGCCATCGGGCTGGTCGGGTGCCCCATCAACGCGCTGCTCGACTGGCCGATGGGCACCATCTCGGGCTACGAGTTCTTCCTGCGGCCCGAGGTCAACGCCGCCATCGCGGCGATCCTCAACGCGTGGGGCAAGTTCCTCACGACGCCCGAGTCGCGCGGGTGTCTCGACGGGTGGCTGTCCAAGGACGCGCGCGAGATGATTGCGATGAAGGCCAACAACGGCAAGACGAGCCACACCTTCGAGGAGCTGTTTGAATGCAACCCGAGCTGGGAGTACTTCGGCTTCGGGTCGTGGGACGACTTTTTCGTCAGGCGGTTCAGGGAGGGCGTGCGGCCGGTGGAGGCGCCGGAGCGCGGGGCACGAGACCCGCGGTTCCCGGACCCGACGCTGGTGGTCGCGAACGCGTGCGAGTCGGCGCCGCTGCAGGTGCGCACGGGGGTGAAGCTCTTCGACACGTTCTACCTCAAGGGCCAGCCGTACTCGCTGGGCAACATGCTCAACTGCCACAAGCGGACGGCGGAGTTCGTGGGCGGGACGGTGTACCAGGCGTTCCTGAGCGCGCTGAGCTACCACCGCTGGCACGCGCCGGTGAGCGGCAAGGTGGTCGGGATCGAGTATGTGCCAGGCACGTATTATAGCGAGAACTGGTCGGAGGGGCTGGCGGGGGCGAAGGGGCAGGGCGGGGAGGATCCCGCGGCGCCGACGTATTCGCAGCCGTACTTGAGCGCGGTGGCGACGCGGAGTATTATGTTCATCCAGGCGGATAACCCGAAGATTGGGCTGATGGCGGTGGTGTTTATTGGTATGGTGGAGGTGTCGAGCTGTGATTTGGTGGTGAGGGAGGGGGAGAGGATCGAGAAGGGGCAGGAGATTGGGATGTTCCACTTTGGAGGGAGTTCATATTGTATGGTGTTTAGACCGGGGGTAGAGCTACAGATGGTTAGGCCCGGGCCGTGGGATATGGATCGGGAGCACAACTTTGCGGTGAAGAGTGCGTTGGCTATAGTGTCGTAGATGATAGATAGACCCATAATAGAGTGCTGGTTCTAGATCAACAAGATCCGCAAACAACTTGGATGACTTTGATATACAGTTTGATATTGTCGTCGTTGTCGTCGTTGTCGTCGTTGTCGCCGTTGTCGTTGTCGCCGTTGTCGTTGTCGCCGTTGTTGGTTGTTGGACGGGGTGGCGACAAGGTCAAATCCAGCTCGGAAATTGAAACAAATGGTTAAGCCCCCCTAGAATGGACTTATTTGTACGTTAAAACTTCCTTCTATTTACACTACCAGGCAACTGACTTTCACTACTATTTTGGTGGAATCAACCCCGAAGTTGACAGACCGAAGAGCGAAGAAAAGAATATGTATGAATCTAGAATCTACTGGAGCTTGACTTCAATTGTATCCAACTGCGAGACACAACTTTCAGGCATTTTGCCGACACCCACTCTCTCAAAAACCGTCGAGCCTCCGGACCTCTTCGTAACCTGCGGCGCAACGAGAAGGACATAACACATCCTGTCCGTCGTTGTAGATCCAGTCTTGGGCCGCGCTAGGATCACGCACTTCAACCCTAGTATATGGCAGCCAGCCTTATCAGGCATATCGAAGTATAGCACGATCTTCACTTTGACTTTTCGACGTTGTCAGAGTTTCTTGCCGTGGCCTCGAGGGATATTACACTGTTCTTATTAGTAGTGTAATAAAAGAGTGAGCGTGCGCTCTATAGAGATTAAAGATCGTCTTGTTCCTAATTGCTTTAACTATTACGCTATAGATAATAGATAGATTATATTAGAGTTTAAGTTTAAGAGATTAACTAAATAAGTAATAGAATGTTACGGTCGGCTATCCAACAGTAGGGACTGCTAATAGAAGCTGGGGATTAATACGTAGTAATAGTATACTAGGGTTGTGGTCTGGGTTGTAGGTTGTAGACTGTAGTAGATTAGATCTTTAAAGGCTAAGGTGATCAGTCTTAGACTTAATAAGTATTTATAGTGAAGGTAAGCTAAAAGTATCTTAAGGATAAATATAAAGTTAATTACTAAAGAGCTATAGAAGTCTAACTATAAGCTAGGCTTAGGTTATACTATATATAAGTTTAATTCTAAATATATTCCTTTATACTTTAAGTTAGTTTAGATTATTTTAATCTAAAATAATTATTTAGCCTTTAAGTTATATTGGATTATATTAATCTAATATAATTATTATCTTATTATTACATAACTTATATTATAGTTCTTCTATTTCTAAGTAAGTCCTTATTATTCCTATAATCCTATAGTATAAATATTTTATTTTAGCTACTTATTATCTAAGTAAGTTAGTTACTTATTATTTCTATATAATAAGTTATAATATTAGGTCCTCTCTTTAAAGGTTTTATCCTTAAGACTTAATATAAATAGGTTATTAGTCTTAAGTTAAAGATCTATTAATCATACTTCTTAATTTACTTATAATACTAATATTATATTAGGTTATATTTAAAAAGTAGATTCTTATAAAACTTATTATGCTTAAACTTATTATAATTATTAAGCTTTGAGTGTTTTAGTTAAATATTATAGTTATAATATAATATTTTATTCTTTTCATTTTTAGTATAACTATATATATAAAATAGATTTTACTAACTTAAAGCGTTATAATAAGTATATTAAATATAATTTAATAAATTATAATAATAGTAATATAATAAATATTTATAAATATCTTATTTTAAGAGGTTTAGTCTTAATTATTAATTAGTTATAACGTGGTTCATCAGTCAGCCGCGCATATCAGTCAGCCGCGCACTTTTTCCCAGACACGCTCAGTCATTAACCACTTAAACACTCAACGCGTAATTACTCTACAACCACAATGCCAATCTACTCACAAGAAGACAAAA
>JANUHK010000426.1:0-20288 GCA_026319125.1 Colletotrichum noveboracense | reverse complement strand
TGCTGTAGCACACCGCCTAGCCCCGGTATGCTTCACCGAGGCGCCTATCCCTGTAAAGTCCTTTCTTCCTTCTTCAGCTTAGAATAGTCAATCGACGGCACCTCTACGTTGAACAAGCCTAGGGGCCAGCCCCTTACAGATTTGCGCAAACTTCGTGTGTTCAACGATGCAGGCAAGTGCACAATGCCCGCGGGTTTTCTCTGTGTGGCATATTTCACACTACACAAGCGCGACGACAAGGATTCACTGAGTCAATAAGGAGAAGGTTCGTCAAAGGATTTCCAGAGCCCTGACTCCTTAGCAAACACCATTTCTAACACCTTCCCACTTGAGCATTCCGCTCCGCAACCAAATCCTCTGTGTAATGCCTGACACCTAATAACCCCTCGACAAACGGTACTCTGTCAAGAATGATTCTGCAGCATGGCGCAGAACAAGTCGACTCATAATCGCAGCAACGTATGGAGACAGGCCCTCCGACCATTTATCTTCCTTTCCAAGTGCATCTCGTAGAGACACAGCATCGTCAATATGATCCTCCAAGGAATGCTGGAGATTGTCGTTGGTTGGATCAAGTGGGTTTTGTGATTGTTGGCGAAGAATGGTTGTAGTGATTAACAGCGCGCGGACAGAGAATCGGTGGTGCAAAACCTTTCGAAGCCTCATGTTGTATCGATGCCATTTGCGGAGGAACTCCAGCTTGGACTGGAGCTTTAGGGTTCCGTTGTTGGCGTGAAGGATTTCGTAGGGCGCGTCGTAGACGCTAGTCAATAGTTGCCAGCAGAACAGGTCCCGTGGTTTCGAAAAGTCGACACGTTCTTCAAGCGTCACCCCGTTTAATCGTTCAAGGTAGAGTGCCAATGTGGTCATCCAAGGATGTCGACCAATGGCACTGTCACATCCGACCGAGCAGGCTCGACATCCTGGGCACAAATCCAGACCGCGTGCTGGTTGCATCCATATAGCGGCGTAGGTACGGTTTGTCGTGCGATTCAGATGAACGGTCAAAGTCTCGGTGTCGTCGCCTAATACAGCTAAAACGCGTTTGGCTTTTTGTATCGCAGGGCGCGGGTCTGCATCGTTGGAGGGAATGTAGTCGACGAAGTAGTTGGTCGTCCAAACGCTTGGATTGACGTCAATGAGCAGCCATCCGTCCATGTACGAACTAGTGCCGGCAACAATAACAATTCGGTCCGAAGGACAAAGGCATAATATGAGTTCGTCCGATCGGGTGGACTCGGCGAGAGCGATTTTGACGTCGACAGTTCGTGTCATGGAGCTGACCAATTGATGCGCTGCATGGCGGGGTAAGTGACGGCCTGCATTTATCGTGAACGCGGCCTGTTCGGTGGTGGAAACCGTAGCGAGCTCATCGGGGAATATAGATGACATTTTGGCTGATGGATAACCGCACGTATTTGAGCTTCTGCATGGATGAATGTTGGGTATGGAGTTGATAATTTGGTTCTGGAACGCCACGTCGCAAGGAGATATCACACGGTGGCCGGGCAGTCAGTGACTGTTGAGCTGTTACTTCCTACTCAGGGAGGAAGTTTCGGCAGGTTGGGAGAGAGCAAGACCGCTTTTCGACGGGGAGGTAGTTGCTCAAAGGATGACTGACCCACCTTACCACTCTATTCCCTCCTTCTGGCAATCACGACCCCCTTTTGTGCTTTCCCTCCGTTGAACAGACAAGCATTCCCTGCGCGGATCAGTAAGACTTTCTTGCTAATGGGCATCCCGAATACTAGGCATTCGTTCCCTTTATCATGCTGACTTTCGCCATGGACCAAGCCATGCGCGAACATGCCATCAGCCTCGATATCTGGTCTAACCGCCTCGCTCTGCTCTGAGACTTGCAATGTGCCAAATATACCCGACGCGATGCATTCCACTGTCGACGAGCGCAAGTGTCTCACACAGATCTGCCACGCCAACTTCGCTTTGGAAACTAGTGCTACGAGCAGCTTGAATCATTTCTGGGGACCTTCTCAACGACGAGTTCCAGCATGATCCCAAGTACCAGTCTCAGCCCACCATCCCAGCACATTAGACGTACAGGACCCTTGCAGGGTCTCTGCAATTGCAAGTAGCATATCCCTCTGCAAGAGTCCTTGGCGTTTCGCAGTCGAATTGGATGTCTGTCGCTTACCATTGTGCAGAGCACGACTAACATCACGCAGCTCGATCGTCTCCCAAATACCCTCTGCGTCGACGGAGTCATCTTCTTCCGGTCTTGATGCAGACGTCAACAAGCTGTCTCCACGGTCTCCGTATGTTCGAAAAACGTGACTACCGCTGCCACCATGCTCTATCCACGACTGCTTGCATGGTCGGCCATCTTCGTTGGGAAACATGTAAAACGACGGCCCTTCCCCAACATGATTGACGGCATCTCGCCTAGTATCTTGCAGCTATCTCATATCTCTGAGACACAACTAGTAATACAACTCCATGATGCCCTCTTCTCCGAAAGACCTAAGGCTTCCCTTATGAGTCAAGCGCCGATTACAGAAACACCATTGCTCAGCGAGAAGAGCAATTCCTTAGTGGCTTCTTGAAGCGGTGAAATGGGGAGAAGGGCCTCGAAATATTCGTGAACTCACGTTCGCCTGCTTAAGATAATCTGACGGTGGTCACGAATCAGAGATCCAACTAATTGAAAGCGCGCATTGAACCTCAACCCCCCGGTGGCCCTCGTTCCGGCTCGTGTGGGGGGCCGGTCGCGAGTCGGAGATTCCTTGACGATCAGCGCGGGTAATTGCTGAGGAGACCACTAATCTGAAGCCAGGACCAGGACGCCAGTCCTTGGGTCTTCGTCTGTCTCCAGAAAAGTATGTCCCAGAGCTATGAGGGTGGAAGCTTTCGGACGGCCATGCTGATGTCAGGTACTCGTTGAGCCATTGACCTAGGGCCGTCACGTCTCATCTTCGAGATGATCGCCCGGGCATGGGGATGCAAGACGAATGCAGAAGGTTAAGCGCAACAAAATTTTGGCCGGACTGCGCCTGCTGCCTGTCTCCTGGCTCCTCTACATTATGTGAGGCAGCTCTTTTCACCGTCTTATTTTCTCCCAGCAGACAGTGGCTTTATCATCTTGGATGCACCTCTCCCGTCAGACTTCTGCAACACCACGACTGCAACTCTTAAGACCCCGGTAGTCTCTCACTTAGACTGTCGAAACATTAAGAAAATGCAGCTCATCTCGCTGAGGCTCTCAGTGCGATGTATCGTTTGCTGCTATCCGCATACAGGGCTCCAGGCCAGCCCGTCTCTCAGGAAGCTGATCCGTATTCATCTCCTGCGATGTGGGTTTATTGAAACACTGATTTCTCCCCTCAACCCTCCTCTACTACCGTCGACATCATCGGCAACATGTCCTGTCAGACAACTGGGGAGAGGACGGCGGTTCTCCGAGATGACTATCAGTTTGACGGTCCGGGTGACTCGATGTCTGGGCGGTATCGAGCATGGAATATTCACGGTAGCATGTTGTTTCTATCAGACGATGCACTGGAGAGGGACTGCCAAGATTCTTGAAGCCTTATGGCCACAAGGTCTTCATCTTTCTGCGCACTTTCCCCGGCAGTATTGCCGACACTTTGCACCATCTCCTGCCGGGCACTGCTCATCCGGGTTCCCCATCTGATTTCAAGACATCCTCCGCAAGTAATCGCCAGAGGTGCTCACTTCCAACCAAATTTCGCAAAGCAATACGTTCTGCTGCAGGATCCCATTTTGAACCCATCCATGGCACCTTCCTATTTTTATGAACAGGGCTCCAATGGCTCTGGCCCGGAAGAGGACCAAGAAATCTGCCCCATTCGACGCTATGAAGACAGTTTATCCCTAGGTGTGGCAGCTACTTCACGTGTGGCTGGATGTGTGAAGCATTTCGAGTATACCGACTGCCGGGGTGGCTGCGAGCGAACTTCATGAAGCGGGCCTCAGCGAAGGACCAACAGGGCCTCTACCTGCTGGACATAAGCCCAGAGCGGCCCGCAAAGATGCGTCAAAAGGAGCGGGAGACAACTTAATTGATGATCAAAAGAGTCTCAGGAACGGGAAGAGGGCCTGTGAGTCCGACAAGCTGAGAAAGAACGGGTGGATAAGCCTGCAGTCAGACATCCATGTCCTGGAGAGTTGGGCCAGGGGCTGGGGCCAGAGCTCCGTGATTTCAACCGCTTCTTTTCGCAGATATGTCGATAAGGCTCTTCACTTTCTTGAACCGGATCCGTAGCCCGATTCAGATTCATGCTGGGCTAAGCGACGTGGCATTTTGCCGAAGCGAATCAGGCTAATCCTAGCGGACGCAAGCCGGCTATCAAAAGTTTGAGCTTTTCTCTCGGAACATTCGAGCATATCAGCAATCGGCTTCACATCCTACTCCCCTGTTGAGTTGCCGAGAGGCACATTACCCCAACTTGTTCGTCGGAGAGCCGTCGAGGGGCGGGGAGTTGAATAAGAAGGCGCGCAACTCTGGTGATGTAGTGCGTCAGATCTTCTGGGACATGAGCTGGAGGAGAAATTTGCCAGAGAGTCAAGGGATAAGTATGTTTGGAGAGAGAAATGAGTAGGCTCCAAAGCTGATTAGGTGCGAAGCATGTGTGGCTTACTGGGAAGGACGGTCGAAAGCGGGAGCCGGATTCAAAGACATCACAAGAGCAACAGTGACGTTACTAAAAAGAGAAATGGTCAGAAACAGCCTGCATACTCGCGACACTCAGAGCGTGCCATTGCCGAGTGATTTAGTAATTGTGAAGGAACGGAGTGTTTAGTGGATAGCACTCGCGAAAAAGGATGAGGATTTCTGTCATGTTGACCGCAACCTTGTGGACGCAGCATATGCAGCGGCCGTTGTTGCTGGCGAGTGACTACCATTTAGTGGAGTCACTGCCATCCGTCGATGCTATCGGTGCCAGTCGTTTGAAGTCTCTGCCGGGTGGAGTCGCTGCCATCCGTCAGTACTGTCCCAGTCGGTGCCATCTCTCAAGGTCCCTGCCGGGTGGAGTCGCTGCCACTGAGTTAGTGCTACTGGATTCTAGAGTCGCTCCTATGAGGGTCGCTACCATCTGTCGCTGCCACAGAGTGGAGTTCCTACTCGTGCCGTCGCTGCTATTCTGAGCTTCTCTGCCCGGGCCATTTCAACATCTCCAACTTCGAAGACGATGGACTAAGGTGGGCAGCGCTTCTCAGCCTCAGCTCTTCAGTCTTGTTTTTGTCTCCATTCTCAGTGTGCTGAACGAACTGACACCCACTTCGCAGCACCTTGATTCCCTCAAATTCAAGATAGAGTCAAAGTTCGCATCCTTTAATGCCCCCGGCTCTTGTTGCCCCGGGCCGCGCCAGGAACATCAGGACGGGGAGCCTGGACCTGATGCCTCCCACATGGTCAGAAATCCTGCTCGGGTGGGATGTACCCACGGCGGGATCTTCGCAGCCACTCGCCGTTGCCGCGCACAAGCCACTTGAAGCCATAAGCCACTAGGCATGGGCCACGGGCTCTGCAGGACATCAAGGTGCTGAACAGCTTCGGTGACAGCAAGCCTGCTGCCTCAGGTACGTATCCACAACACTAAGGGTGCTGTGGATTTAGCGCACCTTGAGCCCATCACTGGGAAAAAACCCAGCACAACGCTGCTGAAGCGCCTCAATGCGTTGTGACCCGGCCTCCGCGAGCTTCGTCAATGTGATGCTCAGTATTGGTGCGATCGTCGTCGCTTGTCCTCCATCCTACCCCCGCCGTCACGGGCCCGGCTTGTTCCCACAGTCAACACCTTCCGCTGCTCTCTGTTAAGCATCATACCTTCAGTTGTCAGTACTAACAACGATGTCGCCCGTGAGGCTTGCTGCCGCCCGCTTCCTGATGGCCTCCGCCATGTCCCCTCCATCTGAAGTCGTGCTGCTCCTCCGACACTCGAGCGCTTGCATCTGTCGCTTGAATCTGCAGCAGCATCCCCTCTCCGGGTTATGACCAACATCATTGCCGTCAGCTCCATCGACTGCAACGCCATTGACCCATCAGGCTCGATGCCTGGCCAGGGCCTGCATTTCTTCGTTGCCCCCTCTCTAGCCGCTGCCATTATTGCCCACCATCGCGGCATGGTGTCGAGCTGTCGCCACCACATCGTCGCCAACAGAAATGACCGCGAAACACTCCGCAGCCAGCGAGCACGTCGCGATGAGGAAATCGCCTGTTGGTTCCCCTTTATGTCGACGCACTATTGGCTCCCAACTAGGTGCAGAATGTCTCCGAACCTTGCTGCCTACTTCTCGGCATCGCTGATCAATCGAGTGCGTTGTACTCCATTCGTGAGGTTTGTTGCTACCCTGGTCTCCTGGGCGATAGCCATCTGGGTTCCACTCGTTGCTTATTCTCAGACTGACGATGTCTTCCAGCAGCAACCCTGCTGATCCCGCAGCGTCAACAACTCGCAAATCTCCCACGACGTGACGATGACGAACCAACGCCCCAGACGACGGCTACCTTGAACATCACATCATCCATACGATGCCCAGTATACCCTCCGTCAGAGACGAGTGTGCCAGCGTCCTCTTGCCCAATCACCTTCACACCGCGACCGCAACTCGGCTCAACATCTCTCCACGACCAGCATCTCCACTCGCGACCGTCGTCAACTATTTTTCGAGCCCTATCCGACCCTACGAATCGAGCTGAACATCTTTAGAAGGCCGGGCCGTCATTCGATACACTGCGACAACCTACGTCGCTTGTGACCCTCCGTTGAACGTAAGCCGAGCCTGCAGCTCAATGAAAGACGAGCGCGCACTGGTTTCCATGATTCTGGGGATGGTAATAGAACGCTCAGATACACGGGCAACTTGTCAGACCCGCGGCCACGACGTCTGGCAACGTCCTGCCCGGCTCCAGCGCACGTCGATAACAGGCAAAGAGCATACTGAAGCTCGGAAGCTGGGGCAATAAGGACACTTGTCGGCTTGGACTCCAGCTGCAGGGTTCAAGGCGATGTCTTCGTGTTTACTGCCGGATTCCTGAAGAGAAGCATGAGTATGGAGGGGGAGGGTGCGAGGGCAGCCAGACACCTTGTTTCAGCGATAATTCCGATGCTGAGTGGGCGGCAATTGGCGTCGGGATGCTGCACGTAGGGAGCTTGCGACCATGACGCATCCTTGCTACGTCTCTGGTCGCGACGGCGAACTATGTGCCACGCTTGGTTGTGCTCTTGTGCGTGAGCATCCTCATCCTCCCTGCGTGCCTCTTCCTTGCCACTAAAGTTATGGCGCCCTTCTAACCGCCGAACCGTATCATCAATCGAGAGGGGGATATGGCAAGCCGTCAACCATCCGCTATTCGCAGAAGTGCCAATCGGGGTGATAGCGACGACTTGTCGACCGTGACGTTCCACCTAATATGATGCGCCTCTTGCAAAATGAGTTCAATCCATTCCACATCCAATCAATAAAGCGGCGAAGGCCGTACATCTTCAGAGCTCTCTCTAACTACATGCGCCAAAGACATGTACGCAAAAGGGAGGCCAAAAAACATACAACACCGGGCATTCGCCGGTCGTCACCGACCCGACTACTACTCCAGCCCTCATTGGCTTATCAATGGGAGAGCGGACGGGATCCCGAGTTTTCCAATGGGTATGGTCGTATGTGACAGCAGTAGTCACCACAACTAACCAAGTACCCTTTGGCGTAAGGCTGTCGATACGTCGGGACGTCGGTTCGGTTTCCAGGGAAGCTCTTACCTCAGGGTGTCTGCCCCTGAGGTGGCGACGCTATGGTTTTTCCCCAGCACGCGCTTGTAACTACCAGCCTGGCTCGGAGTGAGGTACGGACCTTCCAAGGGATACGGGGAAGAACGAGCTAATCAGATGTGTGAGATCCTGGTGTAGTAGCTGACTTCCGGCTATCCACAGCGCTGTTGGTAAGACCACTGTAGGTAGTGGACTCTCGGCTACCCACACCCTTGGAGCAGGCCTCGACTGCTGCAGCACTGCTTCCACCTCTGAACACTTCGGAAAAAGTAAGGGGGCTGTGTGCACTTACCTATGCATACCTGGTAGATTTGTGCAAGCATACCTACTGAGCGCGAACACGGCACGCCCACCACGCGTCACTTTCCAACGACGCGTCGCCTCAGCCACAACCCATCAATTACAGCCGACGCCAAATCATCTTCATCACCAAGCACCCAGTCAATGTCACAAAGCCACTGAAGGCAACTGCACGACATTCCCAGCCGACCTGACAAGCCCTGCCTCGATCACAGTCCTCTGCTCTGCCTCGTGGCCGTGGTCGCGCGACGCAGTTACTTCGTACCCTCCTCCCACGACTACCCTGCGACGCGACGAAGAAGTCCTCCCTCGCGGTCCGCTTGTCCCTTGCAAGTATCTAGGCATGTACCTACCTGCCTCGCCCTTGGGTACTCTTCCCGTCACCCCACAGGAACCCACCACAGCACTAACGGTTCTCCCGTCAAACGGCATCTCAAGCCAGCACGCGTTCTCCGTCAGTGACTTGGCCTCCGTTTCCTCCAACGCCCTCGACCGCCCTGGAGTGTCTCTACCTCCTACCATGCTTTACCAAGTCTACCTGCCAGCTTTCGCAACCTTGTGGCCAATTGTGCCTGCTACTTGGGTGCGGAAAGCAGATGTGGAGTCTATTCTCGACCAGACAGTTGAAGAGAGCTACAGGGAGGAAGAACACATCAAGGCGGGATATCATTGATAACATCCTGCGTAGGCGCCCACGTCCTTGGCACAATGGCTTGCAGATCACATCACAGGCATACCGTACGTATGTCATTACCTGTTTGTCGGACTCTGTCGCCGGACCCTGTCGGTTTTCCCAGATACGCAAACCCCCATTCGGCACCATCTTCGCATCGCCACGCCCGCCCCTTAGGAGCTGAAGCAGAGGCTCTACTTTACGGGTGCTGTTATTTTCCTCTCTTCCTCCTCGTCGTTCTTCTTACACACACACGAACGACCCTCCTGCAACCCAGAGCTCTGACCGTATCCGAGATCTTCAACCGCGACATGTTCAGCAGGCACCCCATCTCTGCCGCGATTTCACTGGTTGCCCCCTCGGGACTGCATAGCAGCTCTGCCGTTACTCCTTGGGCTGTAATCCACGTGGTTGATCCAGGTTCTCGCCTCGATTGACAGTGTCACGAGGGTCTGTCACCTACTCGTGGTGTGCAAAGTTGTCAACGCGAACCGTTGCTCGTTTGCGCATTGTCGAGAAAAGAAACGATCCCAAGGATGCCGCAGGATGGGAGCAACTCCAGGTCACCAGCGCCGCCCCAGTGATCGCATTGTGAGGAAAGAACTCCAGGCGACGGAGCGCGCCATCGGAGCCGTAGACGGGTAAAACCATAAGCAGAAGCCGGCGCTCCTCAACTGTCTTCTAACTTATGGCTGCACCTCTTGTCCTGACTTTCTTACCGTTACAGAGGCACAGCCCTTGCCATTCATCCACATCTCCCGTCCCCTATTCTCCTTCGCGGCACGTTCCCTGGGACAACAACGCTTCATGTGCTGAGATCGCCTCCGTCAAAGCCTGCCAACCGACACCGAGCCCCAAAGCTGCGATCTTGAGTCACTTTTGGCAGTCTCTTCTCCACTTCTCTCTTTCGCAGCAGGCACCAACAGTCTTATATATCTGCTCCCAGCATCTCCAAAGCTTGTGCTGCCCTTTCTCTCGTCTTGTCGTCGCTGTCGTTGCTGTCTTTTTTGAAAAGCCTGCCATCTCTTCGCCGGGTATATAGATGGTGCGATCGCCATCAGTAGTGTCGATTCTTCTCCCCTCTCTTTCAGACTGTAAAGTGAAAGTCATTACGTGCAGCAGTGTGCCACCTCCATATCTGAGGGTCAAAGGGCAACCTGCTGGCCAGCTGATGCACTCGGCTCTGTCCTTCACCATCATGAACATGTCGAAGACCTCACAATTCATCAGTGCCGCGGAAGACCGCGGCTTATGAACTATGCAAAGTCGCCTAAATCACCGTGCTCATTCTTGTCAACTAAGATGGTACCCATCCCCGTCATCCCATGGGTCATCCCTTAAAGCTGCCCTTGCTCTGGGCGCTTGGTGCGCACTCTGGCAACTTCATCTAAGAGATGTCTCCGAGGGCGCTCTCCTCAGCTGTCATCTTGATGGCTGTCCGGGTCCCAGATGCCTGGGCAACCCAGCGCTCGCAGCGCTGTAATACGCCCTGGATGGATCCGACGGCCACAGCGCCTTCACGGCGCTTCAGACCGATTGTCCATTTAGGCCAAAGCATCCTCGTCCCAAGGGTTTGCCTCCCTCCCTGCTGGCTCTGCGTCATCGGAAGATGATTCTTTTAGCACCCGTTCCAATACCCGTTCTGACCTTGATGTCCTACCTGCGAACCTTGCTGGCTCAATTCATCTCCTTAAAAAACGGCTTGCGCAACAAACGAGGCATATAACCGTTAAATTTGTCGAGAAAGCTGGTCTAAATGTATATCTCCATATCCTCGAGAGCCAAGTCAGCCGAGGCTTCAAGTTAGGTATTGGCCATGCCCAGGGTCGAACGTTATGGGCTTGCGATCTCGCTGGAGCCCAGGGACTTGGGCTGAGAGATGGCGACAAGCTACTCTTTGCCACGGATCTGAGTGAGTGGATTCGGCCGGTTCGGCCGACCACGTTGCCCGCGCTCAGGGTGTCGTGTGAAGGTCAAGAATATGTATGGTGGTGATGGCACAGTAATACACAGTCTTCCGCGAGTTGCTGCCTAGAGAACACTGCTACCGCGCTAAGTACGTCGTCAGATGATCGCGCCTGATGGAAATATGACCTACTCCGTCAATTCGTCAATATTGAAACGAGAGCATGCCATCTTTTCAGCTTTGCGATCAGCACATTGCTCATGAGTATGATCTATTTATTTGACGTCCCAACTATAAATGCCAGGCATTCTGGACGCTGAAGCCAGCATCCCAGTGAAACTCCCCGAGCGAAAGCCTGCTGCTGCTGCTGCCCTCACCCGCACTCCTGCCTGCCTGTGCTCCCCTCTTGCCTGCGCTTCCTTTGCTTCTCCTGCCCTTTTCGCCCTTTTCGAGTTTCGTCGACCGGTAGCTAAAGGGCGTTTAAGGGCATGGATGTGCATGGATCCGTGCTTTGGTATTTCTATCCATGTAGAGGAAATGGATCTCGCTCCTCCCGCTTCCACGCACGTGCCTGCGTGTCAGGGGCTCATTCCAGATGATTCATACCACGTGGATATTGTAGAAGTAGGAGAGGTGCAGGCGTATAGTGCCCAGCACAGTCATCGTCTCGCGTTCAACCTCAGGATCGATATAGACACGATAGCAAGGATGTCCTGCGAGCATTAAGTACCTACGTCGTTAGGATGGAGATAAAGTTGTTATGGGAGAGTTGTCAACTAGTGACGCTGTAAAGCAGACACTAGGATTAACGCTAGTATTTATATTATACTTTAAGTTATAACTTATAAGCTATAGTAAATTAAGTAGTTAAAAGCTATAATACTTAATTTTAAATTGATGTAATGCTAAGTAGCAAACTATAAAGAAGAAAACTTAGAAGAGAAGAAAGGTTAAATTAATATAATACTTCTATAAAAATAAATTAAAGATATTTAAAAGAAAACTTAGAAATTTTATTATTAGAAACTTATAAGAGTTTAATATTAAATTAAATTAAATATTATAGTTAGCTATTTAATAGATAGGTCTATCAATAGAAGCTAGGAGTTAATATATTATAATAATATATAAAGGTTATAGTTTAAGTTATAAGTTATAACCTATAGTAAATTAATCTTTAGAAACTAAAGTAATTATTTTTAGGTTTAATAAGTAATTTATAGTAAAAGTAAGCTAAAATTATTCTAAAGATAAATATTAAGTTAATTACTGAAGAGTTATAAAAGTTCAATCTTAAGCTAAACTTAAGTTATACTATATATAAATCTAAATAATCTCTTTATTTTTATTATTATACTTAATCCTAATAAAGCTTATTTTCACTTTAGTATATAGATCTAATCTCTTATTTTATTTTTATATAATTTATAGTATAGTTCTTCTATAATAAGTAAATCCTTATTACTTTAATATTTCTATAGTAGAAATATTCTTTTCTAACTACTAATTACTTAAGTAAGTTATTTAATTATTACTTTTACTTATAAGTTATAATATTAAGTCTTTTATCTAAAAGTTTTATCCTTAAAACTTAATATAAGTAAGTTATTAGTCTTAAATTAGAGATCTATTAAATATACTTCTAAATTCATTTATAATACTAAAACTATATTAATTTGTTTTAAAATAATTAAATTAATCTAACTTAATATTTTATTCTACTTATAAAGATAATTTCTATTATTCTAGTTCTAATAATATTATACTTTATACTTAGTATTTTTATATAAAGTATATATATTAGATAGCTAAAAGTATTAAAACTTAATAAAGTTATAAAAACCTAAAATATTTTTATAACAAACTAATAATAGTAATAAGTTATAAATCTTTAAGTAGTATTATAAAGTGTTTTTTACTAATTAAACTATAATAAAAAAGCTAAATAATTAATATTAAAAATAAGAAGAGAACGAAGAGTAAATTAGTAATACTTTATTTAATCTTTATATAAAGTTAGCTTAAGTTTAAACTAAAGTAACTAAAAGAGCTAGTTATTTTTTATAGATCTATATAATTTAATATAAAGTAGAGAAGTAGTATATTAAGATGTTTACTTATAGTATATAGAAACTAAAAGAAACTATACTTTTTATTTTATATATTTATAAAGTAATATAATAAAAGATCTTTAGTTTCTTAGTATTGAAAATAATCCTAATTAGTAGAGTTTTAATATAAGTAAAAAGTTTATAAATTTAAGCTTTTGAGTAGATAATACTTTATTATTATTTTTATAAAAACTTTAGTTATCTTTAAATATTCTATAGTAAGTAGATAGAAGTAAATTTCTTACTGTATAGTAGTTTTTATAAGTATATATTTAGACTAAATGTTTTAAGGGTTTATAAAATTATATATAAAGTTAGTATTTATATCTTCCTTCTATTTCTTATTTCTTTTACTTATAATACTAAGTTATAATTTTATTATATTTTCTTATTTTCCTTAGATTATAAATAGACTTAATCTATTCCTAAAGTAAATATTATTAAGTATTTTAATATATTCTTTAATCTTATTATAGTAGTTAACTTAGTTACTATTTAATTCCTATATATAATCTTTATATCTATAGCTTTTCTATTTAACTAAGTGTTTCTATATTCTTTTCTCTATAGTAATAGTTAGGTAGCTTTTTAACTTTATATTTTAGTTTATTATTTTTTATAATAATAGGGTTATTTATTTATAACCTTTATAAAGCTAATTTAATAGATAAAATATAAAATACTAAGTAATATCTTATAGTTTCTGAAGATTAAAAATTATAGTTAATTAGTAAGATTATTTATAAAATTTAAGAAGTTTTAGTTTTTATAGTTAAGTTTATTACCTAGTCTTTTTATTTTAATAATTTGCTATAGAAAATAAGCGCTATTTCCCTCTTTTAAAGTTAATTTCTTAAGTTTTTATTTATCACTAAACTTTATGATTTATTACTATATAAATTTAAGTTTTTTTCTTATATTACTTTAGATATCTTTAAATTATTATGTTAAAGTAATAGCTTTTACTATAGCTATGCTTACTTAGAATTATCTATAAGTATTTAGTTTAAATCTATAGTTAAAGTAAAGAGAGGATTCTTTAATATTTTTTCTAATTATATAAGTAAGCTAAGTAATTATTAACAATATAACCTAATTATGTTAGTTATAACTTATAGTTAATATAAGTATAGAGATAGGTTTTAAAGATTTATTAGCTAACTTATTTTATTTATATCTTAGTCTATAAGTAGAATATAGTAGAATATAGTAGATATTAATTACTTAATATTAAGTTATAATATAAGTAATTTCTAAAATTTAGAAGTAAAGATTTTATCTCTGTTTAATATAGTTTTATTTAGTATATTATAGTTAGTAATAGTATACTTGGAGAAAGTATATATATATTCTTTAGTACTATTAACTTCTTTATATAAAATAAAATAAATATACTCCATAAATCAATTTATAATAATAAGAATATTATTTAAATATACTTCTATAAAGGGTTTTTAAAATTTGTATTAATTTAATAATATAGTTAAGAGATATATATTATATTGGCAGTATAGTTAACCTATATAAGTAGGTATTATAGTTTACTTTATAAGTAGTTTAAAATATAAGTAAAGGTTATAATATATTTTAAAGTTAATATTAAGCAAGTTTAGCTTTTAAGTAAACTTTATAATTCTTAATAACTTTTATTATATATTCTTTGATGCCTTTTTCTCTGTATTATTATTATAGTTATTTCTAGGTTTTTATAATTCTTTAGTAAGTATATATAAAGTAAGTATAAAACTCTTTAATTACTTTATTATTTAGTTTATTAAGTAAGCTAATATTAGATTATTTAGTTACTATTAATAGTTTAGTTATAAGAAGCTAGCTTTTAGTTTATTTAACTTAAGACTACTTTAATTATAGTAATTTAAGCTAAAGAAAAGAAGTTTCTAGGATACTCCTTATATAGAAGAAAAATAAGTATAAAGTACTTATTAAGTAAATATAATTACTAAGAGTAGAATTCCTTAAGGTTTATATTTATAGTATTACTTAGATATAATAAGTAAGTAAAGCTTATAATATATACTCTCCTTTCAGCTTTTATATAAGTATAAGTTTAATATAAACTAGAAGTAGTTAATATAAGTTAAAAGTAAGCTTAGAACTATATTAATTCAACTACTAGCTACTTTATATTTTATATTTTATAAGTGAATAATATAGTAATATAATCTTTAATATTTAGTTTACTTCTAATTTTTTCTTCTTTTATTAACCTATGTAATAGTAAGATATTAAATCTTCTAAAACATTATTTGACTAACTTAATATTTATATAGCTATATTTTAGTATACTTTTAGTTTATTCTTCTTATAAGTTAGTTAGTATAAAGGCGAATATAATAGAGGTCATATTATTAAGAGTAGGAGTAGTACTTAATAAAATAAAAAGGGGAAACTTTTTATTTTACTAGTTATTATAATAAAATTCCTTATACTTAATAATAATTACTTATAACTAATATAATAGTTAATCTTAATATAAAAGAAATTATGCTAATAATAGTAATAATAAGTGGTAGTATAAGTAGTAGTAGTTAAATAAATAAAACTCTATAATAGTTTATCTTATAATATATCTTCTGCCTTATATAGCCTCCTTAATAAGGATTACTAAAGGAGTAAGTTATATAACTAGTATAAGATTTATAAGCTTATAATTTAAGGATATTTAGGAGGGTAACTTCTTCTTAAGTAATATATGCTTTTTTATAAACTTTTTAATCTCTTCTAATTACTAGCTTTTAGTAGTTATAAACTTAGCTTATTAGAACTTTAATCTTACTTCTTTATTACTACTAGAATATGTTATAGAGTAAATAGGTTTTTTTTTATATTTCTACTTATATATAACTATTTTAATATACTTTATACGATATTTTACTCTTTTAGAAAAGCTTTTAAAATAAACTTTTATTTTAAAAGTATATGAGTTAAGTTATAAACTGATGAGAACTAGCTAGTTTAGTTTAATTATCTTAAAGTTACTTATATTATATATAGTATTTAGGATTTAATTAATCTTAATAGGTTTAATATATTTATTTTTAGAAATACTAACAAAATAAATATCTCTTCTCTTAAGGATTATATTACTTAGCTAAATAAAGAGAGAAAGGATATTTATAATAGTAATTTTATAAATTAAGTAGATAATAAAGTTTGAGAGGATATATAAGAGAAAGCTATTAGAACTTAATAATAATAAGCTATTAATAAGAATAAAGTTATTTAAATCTTTATTATTTCTATATTTACTTATATATAACTTCCTCTTAAGCTAATTAAGCTAATATTAATTATACTTAAAGATCCTTTTTTCTAAATTAGATATAGAATGTTTATTAAATAATAGACTATTCTAGAAGCTAATACTTAAAATAACTAGAAAACTAAAGATTAGTTCTTAAGATATATTTAAAACTAGCTTTTAATAAATATTAATAAGAAGCTTATAAGTATAATTAAGCTTTAGATCTTAAATAAGCTTAATAATAATTATATTTTATTTAAGCTTATTTTAAGATATAAAGCTCTATTTCTACTTAAGTTATATACTCTATATAGTTTTAAATTAAATAGTGATATAAATCTTATTCTCATGTTTATATATTTATAAAAACTTATAAGCTAAATTATTTTAAATACTAAAAATAGTTAATTATTTTCTCTTTAAATAGTAGTTAGACTATTTAAAAATAGGTTTATAAAAATAACTTAGCTATGTAGACTATTATAAGAGAAAACTACTTTAATATCTTTCATAAAGCTATTTATTTAAATATTAGCTTAATAGATTTTTATAATTAGTAGATTAATTATTATTACTAAATATTAACTTATAAGATTTTAGATATTTAAAAAGCTTTTATAATTAAGTATTTTCTATAAACTATTAAAGTTTAAATTACTTTTAATTAAGTATAATAAATAATCTAAGATCCTATTACTTATAAGGAATTATCTAAACTATTTCTTAAACTAAAGAAAGATAGAAAGATTTTTATTACAATTATCTAATTAAGCTTTTACTGAAAGAAACTTAAGATTAATAGAGTATTTATAATAATTAGTAGTAAATTTAATAACTTAGAAGCTTTAAATTTAATTTTAAGAGAGTTTAAATCTAAAAAACTAAAGTTTAAAAATAAGAAATCTTACGAATTTAAAAATACTTTTAAAGATGTTAAAAAATATTTACACTATAAATATATTAATAAAACATAGTCTTTATAATATACCTAATCTCTTAAAGATTATATAAAAAGTAAATTTATATTAATCCATAAGATACTTTACTAACTAGTTTTAACAGTTATTATAGAAATCTAAAATAATATTAAAATTAAGATATTTTTAAAGAAGTAGAAACTAATTCATTAAAACCTTATAAATAAAAGATATTTTAAACTAAAGAATATTATAAAAGTAAAAATATATATTAATAAAAATACTATAACGTGGTTCATCAGTCAGCCGCGCATATCAGTCAGCCGCGCACTTTTTCCCACGTACACAACAACATCTAGTATTTCTCAAACACAACGTATTAAATCAACTATTAGTTGTCGCTATCAGAATCTCCTGAGGGTTCGACATCTTTGGAACAGGTTTGCGCGTTATGCCCAGTCTCACCACACATACCACAGCGTCTCTGAGCTGGCTGGGCTCTCTTTGATGGACCCCCCTCGTCGTCCTCTTGAAGCGCTGGACGTTTACCTTTTTGTTTCTCTTCCAGCAAATCCTAAGATTCCTCTATACTAAGTGCCCCTCTAAGCTGCATATGCAACCTCTTAGCCCTCTAACGCTTAGCAAGTGCTATATTCGCATCCTTAAGGGTATGAAGCTGATCAGTTAAAATAGTGATTAAGTGCGCTATTGCCTGCGCACCCTTTGATAATTGCTTAACTGCAGCAATAATTAGTGTTGGTGAGCTTCCTTGATGAGCAGAGATCCAACCTTTCATAAAGTTAGACTGCGAGACGGTTTATTATGGGTTAGAGGGCGTTTATGACTGCTAAGGTGGTGGTGTTAAAGGGTTAGCTATAGGAGGTGTAGGCGTCTGTAAATGCATATCAAGCTTTTTGATAATATAGTCTAGGTCCTATAGTGAAATTCTAGCGCCTTGGAAAGCAGACCTAATGTTTTCCTTATTAAAAACCTTATTATGGGCCTAGTGGAAGGTAATAAAGAAGTCAGACTTGGTGATGTGATTTATGGAGGCTCTGATGAATAGGTTGATTTTATCACTATATGCGCGTTTTAAAGGCGAATAAAGGGCAATATCTAATAGCTATAGTAGATATAATAAATATTTAGGCATACTACCCGTTATAATATTTTTCTGCTTATAGTAATTATTAAATTCAGCTGATAAATAGCTCTTATAGCTGTTAATAATAAGCATCCAGTAGACGCCCTTTATTTAGTTCTTAGTCTATTTATCAAAATATTTAATCTAGTTAAGACCTATCTAATTATCCATCTATCTATTAGCTGTAGGTTTAATCACCTAGTTACCCAGAAAACCTGATTCTATAGTCTAACTAGCAAGGTGATATGCACCCTTAATAATCACAAACAGAAGGATACACCACCCACCCAAATTAATATATTTAATAACTATAGCCTATTCATAATTGCTAGGCTGGACAGACTTTGCTTTGCTATGTTGATCAGCATATGTTACCACTATTAACGTAGTGATTATACCTATCATGAAGCCAATCTTATCGAAATTATATAGGTCCTCCTCTTAGATTCCATACTTAGTCATCATATTGCGGAATAGCGCAAACCACTTTGAAATAACCTTAAGGTCTTCTTAAAGAGCCCTTTAATAATCATATGGACGATTAAACTTGGTTTTCAGAGCAGGCTGTGAGTCCACAAACCGCCTAGCCTATCGCTTACCAATAGGCTTGCTATTACGCGCTCACAGCAGGAGATTAGCCATATCTTCCACACCGCTAAGGCGTAAAGGAAATCCTCTGGAATCCTATTCAATAACGTATTAGAGAAGTGTTTTCTCTTCAATCAGATCGAGTTTATATCGTTAGGGTTAAGTTTGTTCGCGTCGCGGTCAGTTATTCATTCTATCAGCTAAGGTGCTCTTCAGGATACTATTGGTCTTTATAGCACGCAAAATGCTCAAGTTACCACCTGCAGCGTATGTCAATCAGATCGCTTCAATCGCAAGAATAACTTTATCTTCTTAGGTGTAGATTAGCATTATGGTTGTTGAGATTTTACGCGTCAAAGGTTTGTGCTTAGAGAAAAACGTCCGGCTGACTGGTCCGGCCGGCTGACTGATGAACCATGTTAACTAATTACTAAACGCTATCTTCTATACTTTATTAATTATATTCTTATTTTATTATTATATAATTTCTACTATAATTTAGCTATCTCTAAGTAAATCTTTATTATTCTTATAATACTATAATATAAATATCCTATTATAGCTACTTAGTACCTAAGTAAGTTATTTAATTATTATTTCTATTTATAGGTTATAATCTTAAGTCCTCTCTCCTCAAGTTTAATTTTAAAAACTTAATATAAATAAGTTAATTATTTCCAATTAAATGTCTATTAAATTTATATCTTAATTAATTTATAATAATAATACTATATTAAGTTATATTAAAAAATCTAAAATTAGTTATAGTTCTACTCTTAATCATTATGATTATATATTATATACTACTAAGTTTATTATTATAATCAACTTACTTAATTCCTACAATTATTCTTTAGAAAAATATTATAAGCTACTTTCTGATAGTAATTTCTATAATAAGTATATTTTTATAATACTTTCATAATATAGTAGTTATAGCAGTTTATCTTATAATATGCTTTCTACCTTATATAGCCCTCTTAGTAAGACTTACTAAGGGAGTAAGTTATATAACTAGTATAGGCCTTATAAGCTTATAATTTAAAGATACTTAAGAGGGTAACTTCCTCTTAAGTAATATATGCCTTTTTATAAACTCTTTAGTTTCTTCTAACTACTAGCTTTTAGTAGTAGTAAATATTAAGAAATAAAAACCTTCTCTTAGTATAATTATATAGTTAAATAATTATATAGTTAATAATATATTTAAGTTTGTACTTTAGTTTACTTTTTTCTACTATAATAATACTATTTATTTATAACCTCTATAAAGCTAGCTTAAGAAATAAGATATAAAAAACTAATATTTATAGTTTATAGGAGTTAAAGTTTATAGTAAACTAATAAGATTACTTATAAGATTTAAAAAAGGCTTAAGTTTTTTATAGTTAAATTTATTAATAAATTAGTTATTTCATCTTAATATTTTGCTATATAAAATAAGTATTATCTTTTTCTTTAAAGTTAATTCCTTAACCCTTTATTTATTACTAAATTTTACTATTTATTATTTTATTATTTTATTATTTTATTATTTTATTATTTTATTATTTTATTATTTTATTATTTTATTATTTTATTATTTTATTATTTTATTATTTTATTATTTTATTATTTTATTATTTTATTATTTTATTAT
>JANUHK010000425.1:0-20289 GCA_026319125.1 Colletotrichum noveboracense | reverse complement strand
CCTAACTAAGAGGACTCTAATCCCTAAACCAAATATGGTTCGTTAAATGGTTATGATTGGCCGGAAAAATTCGTGCACGGGCCAGGTTCAACGCAGAAAAAGGTACAACACCAAAAAAATGGTTATGCCACAGTAAAAACGGTCCAGAACCTACAGTCGATGTGTGGAAGTAACTTCTTATGTAAACATTTCAGAGACGAAATCGTGCATGTAGTCACAACTACCGAATTATCACCTAAAAAACGGTTGTAATACATTCTTCGCGAAGTGTCGCGTAAGTCCTGACGTCACTATAGGATCGGCTCAGCTATGTACAATAACGTTCACGATACTTCCATCCACAATATCTTGATCAGGTAACATATTCATATCCACGATGCACATGTCGCCAGAGCGTCCGTCTCTTATTACAATCAAGTACGTTCATAGTTTTTTTTTCGTCCTTTCTCGTCTTGTGTATAATTAAATTCATGTTGTGTCAAGTCGAGCAGTAAGTCTTGTGTACTTCCCAACACCTGTCCGTTCTGAACCCTCAGAAGATAGGCAGGAATGAAATCGGTCTACGGGATGCTCACAGTCGATATGTCTAACCAATAGTTACGGTTGAATTCGACCCACAAATCTTCTCATATGGTTATCCCGCCGTGGTAATGAATGTAGCGTTTTTATTGGTTTACCTCCGGATACCTTTCCTGTTCACCACGTCATTGTCCACATCGATCAAAAAAATGGTATTGCGCTGGAAGACTTCGTACCGTCGCCATATTCAACCAATAGTTATGGTTATCTCTCCCCACACTCACAGCCGCATAGTTTTCCCACCGCAGTAGTAGATGCAGCGTTTTCATTGGTCTACCTCAGGATATTGTTTCGCTCGCAATGTCATCATCTACACTGACCTTAGACATAGTATCCTAGCAGAACACCATGTCACAACAACTCTTATATAAATAGTTTATCCTCATTCTCAGTGCTATCATTCTTTCTATATAAGGCTGTACAATCCATCACATAGCTGTTATCCCAAACTCATATCACTCCTCATCATCTTCATTGCCAACATTTAGTATACCGTCTATCAGTCTCCGTCTCACATCAAAATGACAAACAACACGGAGGGGCAGCCGAAGCGAGGCCGAGGTCGTCCGCGGAAGCATCCGTTGAGGCCGCAAGACGAGCCTCGGCCCAAACACGGACGCGGTCGGCCCCGAAAGCGACCACCGTCGGAGCAAACAGCCTCCCCTCCGAAATCTCGACGAGGTCGCCCGCGCAAACCTCAACCCAATCCTTCTCCTGTCGCCTTACCCTCTGGAAGAAATCCACTGCCTAAAGTTTCACCAGACCCATCATTCTCCCCTTCTCGTCATATTCGCCACCTTTCCCTTGACTACATCTATCAGAAAGTTTCCTCTTTCTCGTCACCAGACCCTCAAACCCCTCTCGATACTCCACCAACTAGCTCCCTCCTAGATTCCAGCTTCGCTTCTTCGTTAACAAAAGATGAGACTAAAACGACTCGTCCACATCCCACGTCTACAGTCGCCAGCCTTGGTTGCACCTCTTCGCCACCTTCTCCATCCTGTTCCATGGATAATACCTCTTCGTCAGCAATCTCTTTTCATAACCCTGCCTTGAGCAATACGGATGCTGTTCCTGAAATGAAGATGCACTCAAGTAGTATGTATAATGTAACCCAGCTATTGGTCGTGCTACTTGCGTTCAATCTTATAATGTAAGAGGACCTGCTAATATATTAGTCCACGCCCTGAACCCCACAGACCGCATGTCCCTTCCTCTCCAAGAGTGCGTTGAAGCAACACCTGAACGATGTCGCGATACTACCTCTATTGCACAACCCGATCGTCAACAACCTAGTCCTGGGTCGTCGGAGTCGTCCATCATTTTCATGTCACAGATTCCTATAACACCAATACCATGCTCACCAGAATCCTCATATACAACTACTCTAGTTGAAGATATATCTGTCTCAGGATAGGAAGCACTCTCTTTGTACAGCTCAAGTAGCACCGTAGTGTAATTTTATATATTCTTTCCATTCTATGTGTCGCTATGAAGTACCGTTGATGCGAAATCCACCGTGAGAGTTGATGTCCTACACACAATTCTCGGCATCCAAAAAATGCCTCGCTGCTATGATTACCTACCAACCTCAAATCCGCACAGCTTTATGAACTTTCACTTAATTGACTTTGTCTTTAGTACACAGCTTTATAAGCCTCAGGTGCCTTCATGTACCCAAGATGACATCCTCCCGGCGCTTGACGCTGTCATACACGGTACATTTGTCAAAAGAGCTGCATTTGCATGGGGTGTTCCGCCATTAACACTACAATGTCGAATGATGGGTGTGCAGACGCGAGATACAGCTAGAGGAACCCTTAGAGGTTAGATCATTGATGTTGGATAGTCATAGAAGCCATGGGACTACTGCTTTTAGGTAACATGCCTCAAGGAAAAGGATACACTTGCTGTTCTTGCCGGCACCTACGTCACACGTCTTTCAGCCACTTGATTAGTCCGCTTTTGGGCCCCTCAACGCAGCACACAAGATGGAGCTCGGACCGCTGACTGAATTGGATGCTGGTATAGTTGTAAGCAAGAGAAATTTCTTTCGCCAAGTGCCACAGCAAGGCACGCAAGGCAGACCCGACCAGCAAGCAAATCATCAGTGGTTGGGAATGGACTGGTGTGTTTGGCCTGTCAGTATAGCTAGACTCCTCATGAGCACTCTACCGCTTGAGAACACATCAACCTCTGCCAAACGAGCTACTCAGGTCTGCCAAAAGCTCTTTGATAGCAGGGGAAGCGAAAGATGGCTGATGTTAGACATAGTGGCGTAGGCGTGCAGAGCACGCCATAGCAGGCGACGTATTTCCCCACTTTGCTTTTATCTCACAGCAGATGTAACCGAAATCATTGGCCCAAAATGGTCCACAGTCATTGCTTTTATCTCACAGCAGATGTAACCGAAATCATTGGCCCAAAATGGTCCACAGTCATTGCTTTGCCTCACAGCAGATGTAACCGAAATCATTGGCCCAAAATGGTCCACAGTCATTGCTTTGGCTCACAGCAGATCTAACCGAAATCATTGGCCCCAAATGCATGGTTCACAGTTGTTGCTTTGGCTCCTCCTCTAGCTAAGTTCTTAGGGATCACTAGTGGCTATTAATTCCAACCATTTTCATTTGTTACTTACCGTTTTAAACCCCCACTTACTCAAGCAAGTCCCAAAATCGTTCTATTCCCGAATCGGCCGACGCCTCAACAGGCGGAGACCCCGTCTAGGTGTTGTGGATAGCGATACCATTCGAACCGTTTTCGTAGCCAATGAAATCGGTAGAATTCGATCCCCTCACTTGTACGACGACTGCACTCCCAACCACAGTCTCATAGCTACGCAGAATCGCAGTGAAAGATACGTGAATCATGCTCAGAACCATTACAAGCCTTATGACTACTTCCAGCTTACTTATTCCACCCGGGCTAAACATATAACGCTCGCATATTTCAGTCTGGGAACGCCGCCGTCCTCTAACTGCATTCTTACCTCTCTAGTCTCCGTACCTTCGTCTTAGAGTCCCCTGGTGCCCTCCTTTCTCCTCATATATTTTGTATGAATTTCGCTACTCTACCTCCTATTCATTCTTTTGAAACCACTAACTATCCTGTGGGCGTTCGCCGTCCGTTCTTGCTCACTCCCATTATCACCAACTTCATAACACACCGAGCAACTGCTGTGTCATCCTTAAGCCGCGTCTATCGCAGCAGATCTCAGCGTACATCCTACCCTTCCTCGAATACCGTGTCCCCAAGTCCATCCTGAATACACACCCTCCACTCCTGTTTCGACAGGAGAAACTACGGCGTCTGAATGTAGTACTCATCTACGCCGGTGAAGGTGAGGGTCATGACTTAGAAAGTGTCGATCTCGTCTACAGACATGCTAAGATGAAGCCAGAAGTCTGCGTCTGAGAATCATCCCATGCCACCCAAGGAAGCCGCGACCCCCACCCGGAGCCGCCGTCGTCCCCCCATTCCCTCACTCCAATTAAGGCATCATCTCAACCCTCATCTCCGGCGACAGAGATACTTAGTGGCCCAAACCGAGCCGGGTGCCATACGCCAGGGAACTAGTCATCCCCAACTCAGCCTCAACACAAGCAACAACCTATTATACCCAACCGTGTTAACATCCCGGCAAGTTAGTGACAACTTCCACTACGGGACCGACTGGAACCGGAAGATCCTCGCCAGATCCGACGAAGAGTACGAATTCAGGAAACAGGAATTTGCCGAAAGAAACAATCAACAAAAGAAACAAGCCGCCGCGGCCACCTCAAAGAAGCATCAGAACGAGGCGGAAGCAATGAGGGCATTCACAAACCTGTCAAATGCAGGGAGTGCACCTCTGCCGTCCAGGCATCCGCAGCGGCGCGTCTCCAATCAGCTAGGTCCAGCACTCCCAGTGGCTTCCCGTCCTCAGCCGCAGCAAGCAGCTCCGCATCGCCGTCGTCGGATACCTATGAACCTGTCAGACTCGGACTCGGACATCCCTCTCTCCGCCACTCGTCCGGCACGCGCTGCCCGAAAACACAATGGGAGGCGGTCCAGCCCAATCGTTATCCCGTCGTCGCCGGACCGCTGTTCCAGTGAAACCGAGCCCGTGGGCACGCACAAGACACCGGCCCCAGCAGCACGCCAGGCTCGGGTAAGGAAGCGCGTCCTCAGCTGGTCCCCCTCTAGTAGCCCGTCCCCCGCGCGGCGCGTCAAACGGAGACGCAAGACCTGTGCTTCTGATCTCTCGGCTGAAGCTACACCGCATAGCCGGCCTCCGGCTCCATCCCCGAACATACCCTCCAGCCCTCCGAACCTTGCAGTCCGCCGCGTGACAGGGGACGAACCGCCGTGTCCAGAGACCCCTCCCGCACCCTCTCCCTATCTACTCGCTGCAGAGCCCATAGACAATAGGCGCGAAGCCGGCTACCTTCTCCGCACACCGTCGCCTTGCGCGGCAGCCACGTCCCAGCCCGCTCCGGTTCACACTCCCGACGGGGTCCATGCTCCTCGCGAGGCCGGACCAGAAAAACCCCCCAAGCGCGGACAGCCCTCCAACGACGATGCGACAACCGAAGCATCCTTCAGCAGCTTTGCCCTGGATGCTGACGATTCCGTAAGTGCGTCTGTGTTGCATGCAATCTTTCCTGAAGAGTCACTGACGTGTCTCCGGGCTTCAGGAATCTGGGCGATAGCGCAGTCCTCCCGTGCCGTCGGTCCCGGTGACTCCTCACCCTGCATCAGAGCATCCTTATCACCCCTCCCAACAAGTCAACGATCGTCAAACTTGGCCGACGAACCTGCACGTCAAGCGTGGGAGATTGGCTGCACAACTCAACGCCATCCGCAGCAACAACAACACGCAACCCACTCACCCTCGCGCACCCTGTCACCGCCCGTAAGCAGTCCTGCATCTGAGATACGTACACCGTCCTTGGACTTCAACAAGCGCTCTGGTCTAGCGCTTCTCTCATCCCCATCCCAGACTTCCTTGTCTCCTCCCATAATCCGGGCCTCCACGTACATGCGAGAAGGCTCGCAGACATCCTACGCATCCGGTGGGCTAGCCGCCATGCACCTAGCCCGCCACAACAAAGAGTTACGCAGTATCCCAGGCACCTGCCACAGCCCGAAGCCACGGAACCCTTCTCCATCCCCTTGTCCGTGGATACACTCGAGGACGTCGCTGCGGACGATAGATGCAAACCAGAAAGCTGCTCGTCAACCGAAAGAGAGCAGACCCGGAAGTGCTCTCAGCTCAAGTCATCGCGCTGCCGCACAAGGCCTATCCGCATCTATCACACTAGACTATTTCACATCGTCAGGTAGTGGATGGGCAGATCTACTTTCGTCGTCATGCCCTCCTACTCACCAAGAGTGACACCTCGACCTGCCCAGTGCCTCGATGTATGCAGGCATCAGACCCAACGCAGTTCAGAACGAGTTAGTCCATAACGCGCAATAGAGGTTCTGTTTAAGGCTGAGGAGAAGCAAAAGTTGAATTGATGCTCTACGAATGAAAAGGAACAAGGATAGTGGTTTGTAACGGGACGGCCCTCGCTCAGCGTCAAATCTCTGCATCATAGCCCACGTCAATACCATCCAGGTCTCCATCGTCAATTCCTCTCTTACGAGAACCCTTGAAAGCCTTCTGAGCCTTGGAGTGTTGCAGCTGGTCAGCCGACGGGTATGCGGCGGCGGGTGCCGGGAGCGATGAAGTCCTCGCAGTCTTAAGCTGCGTCCGCAAGGAGGCCTCGTAGGGCCCCCACTCCCCATAGTACGTCTTGTCATCGACATCTTCAGCCGTGGTGACGAGGATAAGGTTGGCTTCCTGACGATACAACAGTTAGCAGCGGACCACCTATGCTAGCGAGCTAGAAAACTCACATCAGAGATAGAATCCTCGCACTTCTGCAGCCACTTTCCAATATGCTGGAGCTCCTCGCCGATCAAGGCCACTCTCTCATTCGGGATCTTGTTGTCGAGCTGGGACTGCTGGTGGGTGTAGACGAAAACTTTGTTCCGCAGATGGGCGAACACCTCCTCGTCGTCGAAAACCATGGCCATCAACTTGTTGAGATCGTCCACGTCCCTTGCGATATGCAGCAAGGGCACATGCTTCTCTTCCCTCTTCTTCTGTGCGCGGGGCTCCCAGGCTTTCTTGATCATGTCTCATATGTTGGTCCTCGTGTATCCTTTGGTGTCGGGATCGGCCGAGCTTGCTGCGGACTTCAAAGTCCATCCGAGGAGGACAGAGTCGAGTATAGAAACCTTCCGGCCTTCGACGATAACCCTCTCGCGCTCGTTCGTCATCATGAGTATTCCGTGGCCCTTGTCATCACCTAGGTCAGTATCTGAAACTAAAAAAAAGATAGGATATGTGCAGGTTGGCGAGCTCACTTATGGATGGGAAATGGTGTCAAGAAATGAAGGAAACGCAGGTGTCGACGAACCTGACCAAGGTAGTTCGTCCAAGTTGGTTGTTGTGAAGGAGGAAAGGTTGTGTAGGTTTAGCACGGGGGAAACCAGGCGCCTTTCGTGGTGGCATTGGGCAAGCGGCAGGAAAGAGCTAGGAGGGATGGAGCGGAGCGCTCAATCGCTTCTACGCACGAACTGCGCTTGTTAGTCCTTGTAACAAAGCCCTGCTATCCCTCTCAAAGAAGCAAACAAAGGTCCGCAAACATCCATCACTTTGATCAATGAACAAACATCTGCTCCCACGATGGTCACACCATTCCAGTTATCCCAAGACACATTGCAGGGACCATCGCCCCTCCTACACATTCTCCTTCAGCCCAGCGCAGTCCAGCACGCGTTTGGTCGCAGCTGCTCCCAGAAACCATTGAATATCATCAACCCCTTAAAACGTCCGTGTGCCTTGTACTGTTTTCTACCCCGCCAAACCTTTGCGGACCCTGGTGTGCAGGGACCCCAAGCACAACGATAACTTGCATACCATGGCCCACTGCCGTTGACAAGTGGCACTACATGAATACGTTAAAAGAGAACGAAAACGCCAGAGGGCAAGTTGTAAGCGAGTATGAAGACAGCTTAGAAACGAACATGGTATCGCGGAAGAATATACTTGGCATTGCCGAGAGGTAGCACAAAGGGCACGTTTCGTTCGAAGGCGGTCTACAGGCCGCAATAGATTTTAGCTCCAGTCTGTTGGGATGCCTTCTTGACCACCTTGCGTGCCGTTGAGCATCAGCCTGCTCTTGGGGGAAGTGGCGGGCGTCTAGGCTGGGAGCTCGAGTAGGGGATTCTGTCGTGATGTCTCGGGCTAGTGCGCCGGCAGTGTCAGTGATGGGTGCCAGATTAGAGATGTGCAGATGTGAATTACGATCCTGGCAACAGCGAAGCCAGTGCTCAACCCAAATGAAACTGTGGATTGTGAAAAGTCTTTCTCACCTCACGGTTGTGCCGGAAGATTCTGTTGGGTTCAGACCCGAAATCGTCTGACGGACAGAACGGTGTCAACATCGGTCGCTCATCGATGAGCGACTTCGTTCAGCAGCCGACGTCGATGAGATCCGGGTCCTCCGAAACCAACAACAAGGGAAACTGATAGCAGGGTGATAGGAGGGATGGAAGGCAAGCGACCGTCCCGGGTAACGCCGATCTTACGTTCCCATGTGTATCAAAAACACCACAGGCGCCAATGCTAGCCAGGGCGAGGGACTGAGATCAATGGGGGAAGGAACGAGATGTCTGTGGTGTTTGTCGGTGTGGATGGAACAGTTGTTTATCGAGCTATATGTAATTTGCTCCTGCCCCTCTCTTTGTGCCATAAACGTCACGGCCGCCCTGAGTTTGTTTTTTTCTTCCTTGTTTTTCTTCTTTTCCTTCTACCCTGCGTCGGCAAGCACCCTCGTTTCACGGCAGTGGACGCATGCGGCTATCGTTTTAGCGGGCATCATCACTCCCCTCCTCGCGCTACTCGGGGACGAGGCCCCGGCGAATACTACAAGAGTTCATCCGAGACCTTTGTTACACGATGATGAACAATGTCGTTCGTAGCCGCCAAGGAAGCACGTTGATCACGCCAACGCCAAACTACAAAAGAAGGCACACTCAATCTCGCTACCCCTTTTCCATTTCCTCACAGGAATTATTCCATAAGTCTCTGCTTCACCATCACCAGAACCTACTACTCACAATGACCTCCGAAAACCCCCCGCAAGGCCCCTAAACAGCAGTTAGAGGACTCTTCCGACCCCAAATCATTAAACGAACAAGATTCCGCCTACGTTTCTTGCGCCGAAGAGGCTACTTCTTCCGTGGCAACACACTCCACCTCCCCGTCGTCGTCGTCGTCGTCGTCGTCGTCGTCGTCATCGTCGTCGTTTCCGTTGTCAGGACTCCTAATGTCCATATTGCCGTTACTTGTTCTACCGTCTCTACCTCAGTATTAGGCGGAGCAGGAATTGACTCACATCAACAAGGCCCTACTCAGACATCGCGAAGACCCTCTACACCACCGGGAAGACGGTGTAGCCGCATCTTAGAGGCGCACAGCACCGTTCGAGCTTTTCCACACTCAGGCGGGCTTCCACGAATACCTTCTCGACCGTGGTGCCTATAACACGTGCGTTTTACTTCGAAGCCTTCACTTAGCGAAGTCCCACTGTTCGACATGAAGTCGTGTGGTGGCTGGGAGTCCACAGACCGCAAACGCTTTGGCTTCTGCTTGAATGAATGCTATTTTGGCCACCTTCTAGCCATGCTACTGAGCGGAGGCTCTGCACATGACACCTAGCTAGTTATTCTTCACCTAGCTAATCATTCCAGAGCTTCTCTTACGTATTACATCGCCGAAGCTTGTCCTCAGCAGGGAAATTTCGGGCCAATTCCTAGGGTAGGAAATCGTGCAATTTTTCCCGGCGTGCCTCTCCGAGTACTGCAAACATAACTCTCTGCGCCCTTCTTGCTAGATATGGCTGTTCATGCTGGTTAGTTGGCCTGCACGCTGACCTCAGCGATAAACACATGCATCCATGGAATCCAGCCAATCGCGCGCAGAGGATTAACGTTTCACCTATCCGCTTACTCATCACTTTATAACCTCCGATGCACCCCTTTCACCGCACCTGCGTTATCTCATCTCGTTGATCCGCGGTACTTCCTCTATAAATGGTCATTCCCACATCGACTCAGAAGCTGGCCTCCAGATGCCTCATCTGCAGCACTTGCCTCATTCTATCCGCGACAAAGGTGACTACTGCGCCTGCGGATAGTCCCCATCTTTCACGACGTCTATGACCCGAACTTTACAACCGCTATCTCATTGGTTGCGACATCTGAAGGAGGTTGCCGACTGATTCCGCAGCACGCAGACAGAGCTAATAGCCCATCACGCCGCCCACACTGTTGGAACCTCATCAGTTAGGATCCAGATGTACCTACCAGGCTTCCTATTACAACAGTCCGTTCAGCACCGCGTCCATCCGTCGTGCCGACCCACGTCGGCAGTTAATTAACCATCTCATCCCGTGTCCCACGAGGCCACTTCTCCCCATATCGCAGCAGGCCATGCCCGAGCGACCGTTTATACGCCACACTTTCTGGGTATACCCTCACAAACCGGCCTCCTGACGCCTCCGCAACCCTACCATCCCAATTTTCACAGTCACATAGCGTTTCCAGGAACCAGCTGCCGTCGGCTATCACCATTCTCAGCCACAACTGCTCTGCCCATCTGCTGCCGTCAACACCAAGAGCCAACACACAAATGACGCTTTTTATCAGTGAGTGGTAGTCTCATTACCATATCACACTCTCTACAGACCGGCCTACCTTCCTCTCACGTAAGTTCTCGGGGGCGCAACCAACGCGTGCAGTACTCACCCACCCACCTCACATGGTGGCACAAAGAAGAATTCAATGCATGATAGTTATGTGTACCTCTGCTAAGCGCATTTCCAGACCTATCGAAAACCCCCGCCTTCAGTCTCTGCTCACGTAGCTCATCGTCCGGCCGCGTCATGCCTTCCGCCGATGGCAACGGAGATGCAATCCTGTCCTCGTCAACGAGCCCTAGGATCCACCGCGGCGGCAGCGTCGTCGCCGTCGCCAACCGGGCGTCGAGGAAGAGGCGGTCCTCCCAGGCCGACATCAATCCCGCACCGTCGGCGGCGAAGCGACGCATCAGTTCCAAGACCACCTCCCTCCCGGCCCCAACCGCATCCCATGCCCACAACGACATGACCCGCATCGACACCAGCAAGAGCCACTTCGTGCGCACGCGTGCCGCAGAGCCGTATTTCCTCCAGCTGGCCAAAGTCAGGCTGTCGGACATGAAATTCTGCTGGACACGATACACCGACAGCCGCGAGATCATTCCGAGGCAGGTAGACCATCTCGTCGAAAAGTTCCGGCACGTAGGCGTCCAGCGCGAAGATCCAGTCAACTTCATGAAGGCCCTGGTCTCACGAGAGCAGCTGGATGCCATGATGTCCCACCTGGGCGTTGACGCCGAGGACCCGCCGCCGCGGCACATCATCCTCCCATTCTGCGATTGGTCTGCCGTCAACGGGCGTCCCTTGGACGTGATAGCGGGCCAGCATCGGGCGGCTGCCTTCAAGACCTACATGAGCGCAAAAGGCGGCGCTGACGTCGATTTCCAGGAGGCCTGGTGGATCTGCGAACTGTATGATGCTGACGCCTTGCCTGAGCAAGTACTCGTCGAGCTCCGAAGCAATGCGGACCAGTGCGTCAACTCTGTCGAGAACCACCGCGACACGTGGCGTAACCTTCGAGACCTCCTGTCGCCAATAAACACGTCGTCAGCGGTTGCCGAATCTATGTGGGAGCGACTGACAGTCGCGTCCACCGGGTCCGATGGTATCTCCGGGTTAGAGGCTATCGTTTGCCGGGCTCTGGGCTTGGCGGGGAAAAGAAAGAGCATACCGACCCGCCGCCTAGTGACGCTCTGGAAGAACAATACGTGGCGGCCCATTATCATCCGTTGGTGTGACCGTAGAATCAGCGACAGAACATTCAACATATCTAGGTGGGATTGGATGATGAGAAGCAGGATACAAGACGTGAGTCACACCCCAACCCCTGAACCTCACCCGTCCCTTGTCTTCTCTCTCTCTCTCTCTCTCTCTCTCTCTCTCTCTCTCTCTCTCTCTCTCTCTCTCTCTCTCTCTCTCTCTCTCTCTCTCTGTCTCTCTCTCGGTCTCTTTTGGTTTTTACCTTCATGAACCGTCTCGAACTGGCTCGCCGCGTGCCCGTCGGCCCCCGGTCGCAGCCGCCTAGGCACATGCGGAATAGAAACCAGGACCCCAGGCAGCAAATCCGTCCTCTCACCGCGCCACGCAGCACTCCCCAACTCCTCCTAATAGTACGAGTCCTACCGAAACAGCTAACTGACAATGCAACCCGCGCGCCAGTTCTGGCTTCAATGGATCGACGATGTCCTTCACGTCCTGGACCTGGTCAGCGACGAAGCCCGGACCCCTTTCGACCCTTCAGCGGACGATTGGAACCGCATCAGAACAGCCACGATAACAGGACCTGTAACACCGCAGGGCGACCCAGCAGGCGCCGTCCGGGCCCTGTTCCATCAGGACCCTGTAACGGGGGATCCAGTCCCTTCGAAAAGGGTACAGTTCCTCACCCGTTACCCCACCGAGGACTCCCTCGACCGTCTGCGCGACTTGTTCGCCTCCCACACCCCGCTCCCACTCTTTGACATCACGGCGCGGTTGGCAATCCGGAGGTCTGATGCCGAGGTGCTGGCCACGGTGATGCACCACGTCAGTTTATGGGTCGCGGGAAACGAACCTGACCCCGTCCGTAGCGAGAACACCAAACCGCCCTACCGGTCCGCTCTTATCCCAACGCTCAGGCGCATTCTCCACCGCGGCACCCAGAATCCATTGTCATGCCCCGCGCCGGTGACAGCCCTGTGCCACCGTCTCGGACTAGACCTCGCTCGCGTTCGAGAGGACTTCTGTTCCGTTTGCAGCAGAGGCATGCGTCTCAGCAGCCTTTCGGACACCGTCCCGCTGAACCACTTCCATGCCCTGCTCCGAGCACACCCATCCGACCCGCTCACCGGGCTCGCAGAGGTGCTGTCGATAGAGGTGCAGAACGACGTCTGGAGGGCGGTCCAGCCCAGGCTAGAGCTTTGGAAAAGCGAATCCCACCTCCGCCTGTCGTTGCATGACACGCACTCCCTCGGCTCCGCCGCCTACGCCACGCGGTTCGCTGCCCACGGTCCGTGGAGCGACGTCTTGGGCGTTGTCACCCGTTGGCTAGGCCGTGAGCCATTCGCGCGGCCTCCCGTCACCATGCCCATCACCACCGCCGCCACCAGCCTCCCCGGCCTGTCGACCCAGCCGGCGGCGACAGCCTGGATCGACACGGTCCTTGCCGGCGACCGTCGCCGCGTCAGCCTCGCCGACCACCTACCCTTCATATCCATGCCGGATCTCGTCTCGAAAGGGTTCGAGCACCTGCAGAACCGGAACCTCCAGTCCACCTCGAAGCCGGCCATCGCAGCACACTACATGTTCGCCAAGGAGCTTCTCAATAGAAGTATACGGCGGCGGGAACCCTTCGTCGACCTGCTTCTCGTCATCGCCCTCGTCTTCGGCAGCTGCAGTGGCACTCCGTATGCCTCACCCGGCAAGAATGCGTTCGAGATCTCAGTGAAGGGGCCCACTCTCGGGTCCGTCCGCGCAGCGGCGCTCATCGTCAGGGCCCTCTGGTTCATCAAAGATACAGACTTCCGCGAAGCCGAGGAAAACGGCTCCATCCTCCGCAGACAGGAGCTCTTCCGACAGGTTGGTGAGTGAAGCGGTATTTTCCTAACCATCCCCCACTTCTTCACGCACACCCCGCGCACCCCGCGTCGCCCGACTCCCGTACCGTCACACGCTTAACTGTCTTTCCCGCGATTCGCGCACCAAACTCATGCAGTATGAGCCTTCACAACCTATCAGGCAGTTACAAGCATCATACTCACTCTCCCTCGCAGGTAGTCCGGGTCTCAACCATCACACCCTCGTCATCATCGGCCTGTGCGATTTTGACGCGAAGAAAGCCGCGAGAGATAGCATGTTCGATCGTCAGAAAATCAAGAGCCCCCAAGAGCTCGAGGCGATGCGCAAACGGCTGTTTAGCCTGTTCAACCACCCCGAGTCCTTCTTCCGCGAGCTTTTCCGCACTAGTAACTGCAGCCAGTGGCTGACAAGTTGCAGCTCAATCGTCGTCACCACGGCTTCGCCATAGTTAGGTTTTCGTTAGTCTAGCCGTGGGGACGGGGCTACGGAACCTTGAGCGATCAGGAGGGAGCAGATTCATACTTTTCAGATACATACAGAATACCAAGCCAGAGTTAACGCCTATGACCAACACAGTGCTGTTGACTAACCTGAGAAACAACACTGAACAGAATCTCCAACCGCACACCGCAAAACCCGCCACCTTTCGCACACACACAAAGACCTAGCCTACTCTTCCCCGCCCCGCTCCCCTTAGCAGCTCCAAACCAGGACAGGTCACAGAAGTTCGCTAACGAATAAGCCCATCCTAGTGAGCCCGAAAGCATCCTTCCAGTCGCTGGGGTAAAATCCCATCTCACGAGACATCCACGTCCTGACCTCTTGCTTCCGATTGGACGACCAGCCCGTCGCAACGCTCTCAACAGCCCACTGCCCGACGTCTCTGTTAATCCACCAATTGTTCCTTCTCAGCTTTCCAATGATGTCGTCCGTTGCGTCCAGCCGACGGAGCGCCTCCTGGGACGCCGACCATGGCCTAGTGACAAGCAAGGCGACCCACGCCACGAGAAGGCGGGAGAGACCTTTCCCGATCACAGCATCGAAACCTTGCACATTCTCGCCCCTCTCGTCGCACGGCCACTGCACCACGCCTTTCTTACCCCTGCACCCAAATGCCTCCGTGTTGTATTTGTCCTTGGGCTGTACACGGAAGCAAGCCCAGCAGCAACCGATGGGGGCCTTGACGTCTTTGCTCTTCGCCATCCTGCCGGTGTCTCCAATCATCCGACCCAGCGTTTGCTGATCAGCCCTCCCAGGTGTCGCGCCCACGCTCCCAAATCTCATCTCCCGCGTTTTGGGGCATTGAGTGGAGTCATGGTCAACATCACCGTGACCGTCCATCACCTTGCAGACGACGCACGCGCTCCCAAGCAGCTCGGCCATCTTCACCCTATGCGTCCTCAGCATCGCAAAGATATCACCGGAAGCGGGTGCTACCGCCAGCGGCCCTTGGTCGTCTTGCCCATTATACCGAATGCGGCGAACGGTGCCGTTGGCGCCGGTCTGCTTCGCTCTTCGCAGATCCTGTGGCCGACCGAGCGGGAGTGGGGTGTCTCTCCAGCTCCTGGTACTGTCCAGCTCCAAGATCCGCCCCCGATGTTTCACCGGTGGCACCTTAGCCAGGTCTATAATAGTGACCTCCTCCTCCTCCTCCTCCTCATTATCATCATCATCCTCATCATCATCATCATCATCATCATCATCACCCCCGCCAACCTTGGCGAGGCCTGACCTGGCAGCACCTAGGCAGAGTCTCTTATTCCATCTTCCGTCGGGCCCAGATGGCCTCGCACGCTTCACAACGCCAGCACGAATCCCGCCTGCGGTGACATACGCGTCCACATCATCTCTCGTATTCGACGGACACAGTACACCGCCAGTTTTGTGTCGTCGGTGCGGTTCCGCGGGTTTCCGAAGCGTCATCGTCGCGCGAGGGCTCTTCCAGAGTCCATGCCTTCCATCGTCCGACATGGGCGGAGTGGTGGAAGGCCGCGTTGAGGCCGCCGAGCGCTGTCGGTCCGACCTCGAGCTGGTGGTGGCCGCAGTATCATCCGCGATGCTCGAGCCTCCCCCGACCCCGGCGACCACCGAATCCTCCCACCCTCCGTCATACGCGTCGGCAATCACGGCACGCTCCTCGCACAAGTCACACAACGCCTCGTCCGCGTCGCGGGAGCACTCCGTACGGCGGACGTGTTTGTCGAAGTAGCGAGCGAGAGCGACGCGGCGGCACCTTGTCGTCCGAACGAAATCATCCCTCGCAACCCGGCTGCCGACGGCGAAATCTCCGGGAAGCCTCGCCTTACCGTACCACTCCCTCTCCCCCGAACCGCCCGACGCCGGGAAGAGCTCGGGACCGTCGTCGGTGCCGTCTCCCTGGGGTGCGAAATACACGGCCGTGCCCCTCTTCCCAATCCTGTTGGCGCGTCCCAGCGCCTGGACGATGTCGCACATCCCGAGGGACCCGACCATCACGGCGACGTTGGCGTCGGTGTCCACGCCGGTGCCCATGATACTCGTCGCGAAGAGCACAACGCACTTCGTCGCGTCGGTCATCGGAGGCTCGCCCGGCCCGACCGGCGTCCAGGCGTTCGGTGCAGATCTCCACCTGGCGAGGGCGTCGTCCGCACGCTTCCGCCCCTCGGGATCCTTGTCGTAGTTGTGGGAGGCGCAGATGAGGGGCTCGCCAAAGTGCTCCGCGACCTTCTTCGACTCATGCACGTCAAGGGCCAGCACAATCAGCATCTTGCGTGGCCGCCTCAGGTGCCTGGTGTGGATGTCGTGCGGCTCGCCGATTGCCTCCTCCAGCCGCGGCAAGAGTTGCTCCTTGCGGTACCGCACGACGCGGTACGTCAGATCGAGCCGCTCCGTAGGACGGCGGAAAACGATGTCCGGCAGCCCGGGGTCCCCGCGCCCGTCATCGTACGGCAACAGCCTGTCACTACTCAGGACGGCGTCCAGCATGTCCTCCACCCGCTCGTAAACCCCCGCCCTCGCGCTCCTGAAAGTGTTGACGACGAGATGCTCCAGCGACGGCGGCAGCGTCGCCGTGAGGACGACCCAGCGGGGGACGCGCGCGAGGCGGTGCAGGATGGCGTAGAACGCAAGCCGCCACCTACGGATCATTGTGTCGAAGAGGCAGTGATACTCGTCGAACACGGCCATGTCGAGCTGGTTGCTGCTGATGAGGTCGGAGATGATGGCGCCCACGGGGCCTTCCCTGAACGACTCGGGCACCGCGATGATCAGGCGTGTCCTGCTCGTGAACATGGGCACTCCGGCCGAGCAGCGAGAGCCCTTGGACAGCTGCGCTGACGTCACAGCCACAATCCCGGCCGCCTCCGCCCGCCTGCACATATCCTCCATCGTCGACAAGAACGGCACGATGAGGAGCGTGACACCCGACGTCTTCAGCCTCGCGGCCGCGAACGTTATCACAGTCTTCCCGGCGCCTGTCGGAAGCACCACGACCGACAGAGGCCTTCCGGCGTGGGCGAACCTCAAGGCCTCCTCCTGGCCCGGCTTGAAGCCCACCTGCCCGGACCCCTGGAGAGCCTGCAGCACGAGCTCTGGGTGCTTCGCCACGTGTCTGTCCGCCGCGACCATACGCGCGATCTGTGTCGTCGTCCTCGTCATCCGGAGTCTCTCTAGGTGCTGCAAGCATCCTCCTAAGGGCACTGCATCGTCCAGTGCTCGCGCAGGATGCCTAGGAAAACGCCACGTTAGCAATCACGTTTCCGGAAACCTCTTCTGCGCGACCACGCCCCGCAGCGCCGACTGAGGCCACACTGGCGCGCGCACGCACTCACCGCTTCAAGATCGAAGGCGTCGCCGGCCTCCGCAGCATCTCGTCGCCGCCGAACCATTCGTGGAGCAGGACGCTGGCCCTGCAGTGCAGCATCCTCGTCTTGACGTCCATCAGGCTGACCCCTCCCGTTGAGTCCACGGCGTACTTGGCCGCCGCCGTACTGTCGCTGTGCCCGGCCATCTGGTGCACGACGGACAGGAAGCTCTCCTCGTGCCCCTCGAAGGCGGGCACCGTGGCCCTGTCGAGGTCGAGCAGCACGCTGATGTGACGCCCCCAGATCTCCGCCATGTGGCGCCAGTCAGCCAGGCCCATCTTGACGCCGAGTCCGAGGAAGAAGCGGGAGAACTGGACGTAGAACATCTTAGGCGACCAGGCCCCAGGGGAGTTCCCAGACGGCCTCAGGGCGTGCAGCTGCTTCCCCGCCGCCGTCGTCGTCGTCCAGCCCCCGTCGTCCAGGTCGAGTCCCGCTGCCAAGACGTTGCAGTACTCGACGCCCACCCTGCTCTCCAGCCGTCCGCGCATGGACTTGTACAGCCTTCCCAGCTGCTTGCAGAGCTCCGCCTCCGCCGTCGTTGCCGCCGCCGCGGCGTTGTTCTTGCCCACGGCACGGTTGCCTTCTTCTTCTTCTTCTTCTCCGTCTTCTTCCTCATCCGCCCCGTCGCCTGCAGGCTCAACGTCAATCTTGTCCGCCGACCGCCCGTCGTCCAAACCGTCATCCACGTCAACCCCCGTCAGCTCTCTCGCCGCCGCCTCGTTCCCGGCCCTGAGCTCCTCTGTGACCTCCTGGGGGGTCAGGTGTACCATAAGCGCCCGGAGACGCTTAGCGAAAGCGCCGGACTGCTGCTGCTCCGGGCCCTTCATGCAGAGGAACTCGCTGTGCTGCTCGAGGCTCCCGACGCCCAAGTCCCTCGCCCGGCTTTCGTGGAGGGACTGCACGAAGGGGAGCACATAGAAGAGGTAGTACGTCACGACGTAGGCCAGGGGCGGCGGAAGCAGGTGCCAGGTGGACCTAGTATCGGCCGTCCCATGGTCCGTCTTGTGGTACCTGATGTTCACAACCCAGCTGCTGTAGTCCTCATCCCAGAACAGGTTTCGGCGGCCGTTGGCGACGGTGTTGGTGTGCCGGACGGTCAGGAACTCCGTACCACGGCACTGCATCCCCAGGAGGAGGAACACCGCCACCAGCATGTCTCCGAGGAAGGCGTGCGCATCGTCGAAGTATCTCGCCACGGCCTCGTCCCTCAAGGCAAGAAGGCCCCGTCGGCGATCCGTCCAGGCGGATGCGTGCGGCTCCACAGCCAGGCGGCCGAACAGCTGCGCACCCGCGCCGTGGCCCGGGAACGTCTGCGTGTACGCCGAGGCACCCACGTCCCTGTTCTCAAAGTCGTCCCTGATGTCCGGGTGTGGGAAGTACCCGTCAATGTGGTCCTGCCACGTGGAAAACCGCGTCCCAACCCCGCTCCCGTCCGCGTCCTCGACGCCGTCCGGGATGAGCAGCAACGACACGAGCCTCCGGTGCAGGTCGGCCACCAGGCCATGCAGTCCGCTGCGTATATCGAGAATGTTCAACTGAGACTGTCAGCCCTCGCACGCGAGAGACAATCGCTCGACAAAGAAGAACAAACAAACGCACACACGGACGAATGGGAGGATAGTTAGAGGCGGCGGAGACTTACCTCGATGTTGGCCCCGTGCGTCACGGTGTAGCCGTTGTCCTTGAGGGAAGTGACAGTGAGACCGGGGGTGCTGTAACACGCCTCCATGGCGATGTTCCGGAAGTCGTACAGACAAGCAAGCGCCGTCCTCGGGACGAAGAAGCCGGACTCCATTGCATAAGCCGCATCCCGCTGCGTGAACCAGGACAATACAGGTCGTATGTGACTCGGCCAGCAAACATCCATGACGCGGGCCGTGTCCAGTAGGGCGCCCCCCCACAGCGACTCCCAACATCCCCAGGAGACGAAAGACGCCTTGGCACACGCGATGAGGGCGGACATGTCCTTGCTGGCAAGGGTAGGGTGCCTGATGCCCCTGGCGTCCACGCAGAGGGCACCCGCCGCGCTCACCAGGGGGCACGCGAACTTCGAGGACGTGATGACGCCCTCGCTCATTGCCAGGCTCAGCTGCAACAAGAGCATCTCCCAAGTAGCCTCCCGCAGGATCTCGACATCCGCCCCGTCTTCCGACGCCGCGTTGCCGAAGTCTCCCTGCTCGCACCTACCGCCCTGCACAAACTGGATGATCGCAAGCAGGGCGCCCGCAACCGTCACACGGTTGAAACTGGACACCCCGCGCACAGCCTCGGTGACCTGGGGCGGGACGTCAACGTCCCACAGGATGCGTGGCAGGTGGCCGACGCCACCATCGACGAACATGTCGTTGTCGATGAGGTAGCGGCGGACGAGGTACAAGCAGGCTCTCTTCCAAACCCTGAGGTAAGCAAACAGCGTCCTGTCCTGGGCCGGGAAGGCCGCCTTGCCCCTCGCCCCGCGGGCTCCGTAGCGGCAACAAACCCTCTCCATCTCGCGCTTGGTGTCCTGCGAGATAACGTCATGTCAGCAGCCATTCTCCTCCGCCTCCGAACGACCGACAACGATGGGAACACCAGGCGTGAGGGCGGCGCACACGTCCACGGCTCCGGAGGCGACAGGTCAATTCAAGTGCCCGGGCAGCTCTCACCTTATCCATTAGCACCGTCCAGGCAATCGTCCTCGACTCCCACAAATGGAAGTTGTCACTCAACCTCTTGACCACCTCCGGCTCCCACTCTTGGACATCCGAGCTGGTAAGGCTGGTCAGTCTTCCGACGTCAACGCCCTCGAGTAACCCGCCATCAAGGTCCATAGCGGACGCGTACGTGAACGCGTCGTCGACACCCGGTCCGCTGGTGGCGAACACCGTCGTCGTCGGTCTCGGCGCTAGCTCGCCTGCGAGACGGCGCAAGTCCGATTCTTCATCCGGACGATCTACTCGACAGAGGTTATTGTCAGCACTGCCGATGCAAACGCAGCACGGTGGCGGACGGTCATGATGTCCACACACACACACACACACACACACACACACACACACACACACACACACACACACACACACACACACACACAC
>JANUHK010000424.1:0-20290 GCA_026319125.1 Colletotrichum noveboracense | reverse complement strand
GAAAGACTGGACATAACGTACGAATATGTCAGGTAGTTAGGGAGACCTCTGAAGAAGAGGATGATGAGTAGTTTTGATTGATTTTGTATGATGTAGCTTGATTGATATATAAAAATAGTAGAGAGGTGGTGAAAAGTGTGCGACTCGCTATGATGCGCGACTCGCTATGATGCGCGACTCGCTATGCATGTATGTTACTATAAGTTAAAAAAAGCTTATTGAGGTCTTTTTAATTATACTATAAAGAGTAAGCTTTTAAACTATTCTTTCTTAAAAAATTACTTCTTATTATATATATATAATTAGTCTTTATATAATATTTTTAATTTATAAGCATTTTTATATATATACAAAGTATTTTAGTTATTCTTGTAGCTAAATAGGTATATAATAGTTTATTTTATAATATATTATAATAGAGTAAGAGAGAAAACTTATTAGTTTTACTAAGTACTCTACTTTAAATAGAAAACCCCCTAAGAATACTTAAATACTTATATACTAATTTTCTAAATAACTATAACAGATATAAGAGTAAATATATAAATATAAGCTTAATTAATTTATATTTTATCTATATTTTATACTCTTTTTATACTTTAAATTATATAATTCTTTAAGAGAGAATAAACTACTAAGAAGAAGCTTAATAGTATTACTTTTATAGTATTCTACTCTATTTCTATTTTAAATAATTAAAGAAGTATAATAAAGATTAAAAAAGAGAATAAAAATAAAACTAACTAAAACTAAAGACACTTAAAATACTTATTTTTATTTAGTTTTTAAAAAGTAAGAATTAATAAATTCTTTCTATAAATTAGGTTAAGAAATCTTAAAAGCTTTTTTAAGAGGATAGTTATCAAAGTTATTAAGAGGAATAGAAAAAAATATAAATAAATATATTTCTTATTTATTTATTTAATCTTTTTTATTGTAAACTAACTAAGCTTCTATCTATTTATATAAGCTATTTCCTCTCATAATAACACTTAATATTTATAAAAGTATTTATCTAACCTTTTACTTTTAAATTAAAATTACTAAGAATGCTAAGAACTCTACTTTTTTCTATATATCTTTTAAGCTTTTTATATATTAGAGAGAAGAAGACTTAATTAATTTGACTTTATATACTTAAAGTTATATTTAGCTTTTAAAGCTTTTAAGCTACTAGCTTTATTTTAAGTTAAATCTTTAGCTATCTCTTACTTTATATAAATAATATCTTTATCTTCCTCTTATAGTTTTTTAATATATTATGTATTAAGTAATAAATATCTTTTTAGTATAGTTAGAAGTAGATAGAAGTTTTAAAGCTTTATCTTTTAGATAAATCTTTTAATAAAGTTATTCTATATAAGAAGAAATTTATTCAAAATATAGTTACTTAGCTAAGTAGTATTTCTAAATAAATTAAGTCTTTTTCCCTATTGTTCTATCCTTACTTAATATATAGCTCTTTAGAGGTTTTCTATCTTAACTTACTATTTCTATTCTTTTTTTATACTTTTAAAAAGATAATTCTTCTTATCAATATTATCTTTATAAATTAAAAGATTTAAATCTCTATTTTTAATAAGATTAATTAAGTTATAAGTATTTAAGGGGGTAATTAAGTTTTTTTTAATAAGTTATATTAAATCCTAAGTAATCAAAGACTAATTAGAATAAGCTAAGTATAATCTTTCAACTTCTTTAGCTAAGTTTATATTAATAGATCTCTAACTTCTATTATTTCTAGTTATAATATCTATAATACTTACTTACTTATTAAAGGTTTAATTAGGTTTAAATTAAAGCTTCTTAATATTACTACTTTAAGGGTTAAATTTACTAGTAATAAGCTAGACTTAATAATTAAAAAGGAATTTATAATAATTATTTCCCCTAATTTACTTTTTAGCTATATACTATAACTAACTAAGTTATCTTTAAATTATAGTTCCTTTTATGAAGTATGTAATAAATAAAATTAATATTATAGAAGCTATACTTTTAGAGGTTATTTAATAGTTTAAATTAAAAGTATAAAATCATAAAAGTAATATAATTAATAAAGTTTTATATCTCTATTAGTATTTTGTAAACTTTATATCAATTTCTAATAAGTTTTACTATATTTTAGAAGATAGCCTAAGAATAATTAGAAGTATTAGAAGTAGATCTAAAGTCCTAAATAAGGTTTAAATAGAAATATAAACTATTTCTTTAATTAATAATTATAATTAAAGACTAATTACTATTTTTATAAGTCTTAATAAAAATAATAAAATCTTACTTTTCTAAATACTTTTTATTTCTTCTTATAAACCTTTATTTTACTATCTCTAGCTTAAAGAGTAAGTATTATATCAATCTTTATATTTCTTTTCTTATTAATATCTCTAATAATAAGCTTATAAACTAATTTAATATATTTAGTTTTAAGAAGGTTATATCTCTAAAAGAATCTTAAACAAATATAGAAGTTAACAAAGTATCTCTCTTAAGTCTCTTAACTTTATTTATACTAATAGTAAGTATTACTAAACTATTTAAATTCATTACTTTATCTCTTAATTAGTACTATATTTATAATATTTCTATTCTTATATATTTATTTAAGTATAAAATAATATTTAGTAGCTTTAGACTTTAGTATATTTAAAGCGTTTTATAGATTAATTAAAGCTTTAATGAGCTTAACTTAATTATATTAAATATAATATAAAAAACTATTTTTAAGATAAACAAGAAAGATATATTAGCTGTTTTTAATTACAGTATTAACTACTCTAAGAATATTTATATCTAAGTAGTAATCTAAAATAAAACGATTCTTATTTTTGAAGAGTTTAGATATATTTCTAACTTATTTAGTTATTTTATATTTAACTACCTAATCTTTATAAAGGAAGTAGATATAAGTTGAAAGGTCTTTATAAAGCTCTTTAATATTATTTATATCTTAAATGCTCTTTTAGAATCTATAGATAATAAGAGAATAAAGAAAGTAAAGTTATAATAAGTAAGAAGAAGTTAATTATAGTACTACTAACTTTTATTAAGAGTTAATAAGAGTAAGTTAGAAGAAAGGAAGTACAGTTTTTAAGATATATAAGTAATAATTAAGCCTAGTTAAAGTATTATAATAAAATATAAAGATAGCTATCAAAGTAAGCTAGTTATTATAAGTATAAATATACAAAGTTACCTAATAAAAGGTTAATAAGTTAAAATACCTCTTTTATAGATATTATTAAAGTAAATTTAGTACTAATAGTTAATATTCCTTTTAAAAATATAATTTTTAAATATAGAAGGAGCTAGTTAAGCTTATAAACTAGTTTTCTAAAAGTAAGATTTATATAAGTAATCAAAGTAATTAATAGGGTTTTAAAAGTGAGATGTAAGCTTCTAAGGGGTAATAAGTATATTAGTAGTCTAATTAACCTATATAAGTAGGTATTATAGTTCACTCTATACTTTTTTTCCTTATATTTTAAACCTAATAGTAGCACTTTAACCTATACTTAATCTTAATAAAGCAAATAAATAAATCTTAGTATAACTAATTATTAACGCTTAGCTTAATTTATCTCTAGGTATATAAAAGAGGGTAGATAGATAGGTAGTAGAGTAGCAAAACATACTAATAAAAGCGTTATTTATAATGCTATTATTCATAAAAACGTTATTTATAATATTATAAAGGCGTCATCTATAACGTAGAATACTAATAGCACTTATAGTAGCTAGAGCTTAGTAATAGCTTAAAGCTATACTTAAAAGTATAAACTTAATAATATAACTCTTTACTACTATAGCTAAATAAATTCTTTTGGCTATAGTATAAAAACTTAACTAACGTGGTTCATCAGTCAGCCGGACGTTTTTTTCTAAACACTCTTACGTCCAAATCACTTAAACCTTTGACGCATAAAATCTCAACAACCATAATACCAATCTACACCCAAGAAGACAAAGTCATTCTCGCAATTAAAGCAATCCAATCGACACGCGCTGCAGGTAATAACTTAAGCATTTCGCGTGCTGCAAAGACCTATAGTATTCTAAAGAGCACCTTAGCTGATAGAATAAACAACCAACCGCGACGCAAACAAGCTTAACCCTAACGATAGAAACTTAATCTGATTAAAGAGAAAACACTTCTCTAATACGTTATTGAACAGGATTCCAGAGGATTTCCTTTCCGCCTCAGCGGTGTGGAAGATATAGCTAATTTCCTGCTGTAAGCCTGTAATAGCAAGCCTGTTAGTAAGCGATAGGCTAGGCAGTTTGTGGACTTATATAGCCTGCTCTGAAAACTAAGTTTAATTATCTATATGATTATTAAAGGGCTTTTTAAGAAGATCCTAAGGTTATATTAAAGTGGTTTATGCTATTACATAATATAATAGCTAAGTATAGCATCTATAAGGGGGACCTATATAATTTTAACAAAATTGGCTTCATGATGGGCATGATCACTGCGTTAATAGTGGTTATATGCGCTGATTGACGCAGTAAAGCAAAGTCTGTCCAGCCTAGTAATTATGAATAGGCTATAGTTATTAAATATGTTAATTTAGGCGGGTGGTGCATCCCTCTATTTGTGATTGTTAAGGGCGTATATCACCTTACTAGTTAGACCATGGAATTAGGTTTTCTGGGCAACTAGGTGATTAAACCTACTGCTAATAGATAGATAGATAATCAGATAGGTCTTAATTAGATTAAACACTTTAATAAATATATTAAGAACTAAATAAAGGGTGTCTACTAGATGCTTATTATTAATAGCTATAAGAGCTATTTATTAGCTGAATTTAATAATTACTGCAAGCAGAATAATATTATAACTATTAGTACGCCTGCATATTTATTATATCTATTATAGCTATTAGATATTACCCTTTATTTGCCTTTGAAATATGTATATAGTGATGAAATCAACCTATTCATCAGAGCCTCTATAAATCATATCACTAAGTCTGAGTTCTTTGTTGCCTTGCACTAGGCCCATAATAAGGTTTTTAATAAGGAAAACACTAGGTCTGCTTTCCAAGGCGCTGGAATTTCACCATAGGACCCAGACTATGTTATCAAAAAGCTTAATATGTATTTACAGATGCCTACACCTCCTATAGCTAACCTTTTAACACCTCCACCTTAGCAGTTGCAAACGCCCTCTAACCTATAACAAACTATATTACAGTCTAACTTTATTAAAAATTATATCTCTGCTTATTAAGGAAGCTTACTAACACTAATTATTACTATAGTCAAGCAATTATCAAAAGGTGCGCAAGTAATAGCACACTTAATCACTATCTTAACTAATCAGCTTTATACCCTTAAGGATATAAATATAGCACTTGCTAAGCGTTAGAGGGCTAAAAGGTTGCATATGCGGCTTAGAGGGGCACTTAGTATAGAAGAATCTTAGGATTTGCTGGAAGAGAAACAAAAAAGTAAACATCCAGCGCCTCAAGAGGACGACGAGGGGGGTCTATCAAAGAGAGCCCAGCCAGCTTAGAGACGCTGTGGTATATATAGTGAGACTGGGCATAACGTGCGAACCTGTTCCAAAGATGTTGAACCCTCAGGAGATTCTGATAGCGACAACTAATAGTTAATTTAATGCGTTGTGGTTGAGAAATACTAGATGTTGTTGTGTATGTAGGAAAAAACGTCCGGCTGACTGATGAACCGTGTTATTTAAATAAAGCCTTAAGCTTATTCCTTATATCCTCTTATATATATAATAACCTTATATAATATCTTTCCCCTTTATTATACTTATATATAGGCTAAGTAAAGCTACTTTAGAGAACTTATTCTATAAGACTAAAGTAAATAAAATTAAAAGCTCTAGTTATAGTAACCTTCTCTATACTAATAAAAAGACTTTACTTAAATCCACCTAGAAGTACTTACTTAAGATAGCTAATAAGTATAAGATATTAAAGTTATATAGTTTTAAGGTTAATATAAAGATAGTTAAGGTTACTAATAATAATCCTAATACCTATAAATACTTTATAGACTTCCTTAAGATAGCTAAAGTAGCCTAAAGGGTTAGTAAGTTAGAAAGAGTAAATCTAATATTAAGCGTATAGCTAATAGTAGTAAAGCTATTAAGACTACGTAGTAAGGCAGAAGATATTATTTATTATAATATAGACGTCTAAATAGTGGAGGAGAGGAAAACAGGCGTAGATTAAATATAGCATAAGAGATAGAGGAGACTAATAGAGATAGAGGCAGCTAGAGGAAGATAGTTAAAGCTTATTATAATAGTTAAAGTTAGAGGAGCGTAGAGGTGAAGAAGATATCTAAGTAGTTATATAACCTAAAGGTTATTAGTAGAAGGTGAGGAGACTACTCTAGCTTTTGTAGCTAATACTAGTTAAATTTTATAATATAAGGCTAGTAGCTAGGGTAATAAGTATAGGGAAAAAAAGGTAATATATATAATTTAATACTTAATAAGAGGTTAAATATAGTTATGAAGGGCTCAATTAAGCTTATAATAATATATTTTTAAAGAAGGAGATTAATATAGCTATAAAAGAGTTAAAGTTTTTTAAGATCTATTTATAAGATATTTAAAACTATAAGCCTCCTTTTATAAATAGTAGCGATTTAATTTATATATTTACTTTATTTTTACCTCTGATACTTAAAAAAAAAAAAATCTTTTTAAACTAATTAATCTTAGATCTATGATAAAAAGGTTTTGAAGTTATTTTATTTTATTCTATTAATAGATTACTATAGTAAATAAGCTTTTTAGTTATTATAACTACTATTCTAGTATTAACTATCCCTCTTTTTAGATATAAAAAAGTATATTTCTTCTACTTAACTAGACCTTTTCTTTCTTCCTCTTAATATATTAACTTTTATATTTCTTAACTTAACTAACTCTTTATAATAATAGTTAAACCTTTTTAAGTTATAGAATATATATATTATAGATATTAAAATGAACTTTAGTTACTGTTATACTATTAGCTAAAATACTTTATATAAGCTTTTCCCTTTCTCTCTTATTCTTATTACTACTACTAATAAACTCAATAAAAATAATAAGTTTTATTTATTTTAGACTATTATAACTATTTAAGTTATAATAAGTTAATCTTAACTCTAATTAAGTTAACTACTAACTTATTTCTAAGTTTCTCTTTTCTTTTTATAAGTTTTAATTAAAAGTCTTATTAATTTAATCTAATATAAGCTTAAGTTTATAGATAAACTTGATATTTAAGATTATACTCAAGTTATAGTAAGATAGTTTTAGAAATTACTTCTAAAGTTTTCTATTATATATATAGCTCTAACTAAGAAATAAAAAGTATTCTCTTACTAGCTATTCTTTATATCTAAAGTCTATATTACTAAAGGTTATTCTAATTTTTAAAAGTAGTTATACTAAAAATTGAATAGATTAGAGGTAATTGAAGCTCTATTAATATATACATATATAAAACTTATAATTTTTATCTTTGTAATAAATATTACAAGTAATAAGCTAAAATAGTTTTTAAAGTTATTAAAACTAAATAGCTAGTTAGAATAGCTTTACTATTTTAAGAGTATATTTCTTATTAAACTAAATAAAAAGAAGTATATTTTAATTATGTCTACTATAAGAAAGGCTTATTATATTTATATAAAGCTAACTATAATAAAGAGAAGATAGAATAAGTTAGATATATTAAGAAAAGGAACTTATAAAAAAGGATTCCTAATAATATACTTTATAAAGATAATAGAAAAGTTAAGTCCTTTTTTAATAGTTAATTAGATTTTCTCTCAAATAAGATAATTAAAGAGGATTATAGAGTATTTCTTAATTATATCAATAATTTAAATAGAGAGTTTAAATTAAATAAAGAGAGGGATATTCTACTTATTAAGTTTCTTATAATAACTTAAGCTATAATTAAATAGGTAAACTACTTAAAAATAGAGAAAGAAGCTTTATACATATAATAAAAATATAATATATTTTTTAGAAATAGTAGCTTTTAATTAAATATTTAAACTAACTTAAATTTAATTTTTTTAGAAGTAGTATTAAAAAAAGTAATATAACTACTTAGCTAATATAAATTATAATATAAAAGTAACTTAATATAAATAGATAGAATATTACTTTTCTTATTAAAAATAGATAAAACTATAATAATTACTATAGATTTAGCTATCTTTTAGCTTCTCTATATCTTTATACTAGCTATGAAATTCTTTATTCTTTATAAAGATACTTATTACTATTTTATTCTCTTTCTATTAAGTATTTACTTTAGCTTATAGTATTTTATTTTATTTTCATAATTACTTAATTTATATTTTTATAGCATTAACGTTATCAGTTTTTACTTTTTTTAATATAGATAATTTATTAAAGTTTAAGATCTCTATTAAACTAAATATATTAGAATTAAGTTAGTTTATAATAAAAAAGACTTTATTAAAACTTATTTAAGGTTTAGTTAGACTTCTATTTTAAAAATATTATCTAAATAGCTATCTTTATTTGTTATAAATTTCTTTAAGTAGTTACTAGCTACTATTTACTTAATTAAAATTCTTATAAAGGTTTTAAATAATTAAGATAAAGTTTAAAAGTATATTTACTAAATATAAAAAGAGCTTAATTAGTATATATTAAGCTTATTAGAAAAGCTCTTATTAATAAATAGCTTTACATTATAGATAAGAATAATATCTCTAACTTATAGCTTTTTATATTATATCTTATATTTATTTCTTTAGTTATAATCTTTAGTAACTTAATAGTATTACTTTATAATATATTTAAAAGCTATCTATTAATTAGAATAAAGCTATTTAAATATCTATATATATAAAAAGAGTTTAATCTTAATATTTTTAACTTTTGGTTAGTTTAATACTTACTAAGTAATATGTTTAGTTTTAATTAGCATAATTAAGTTATATCTATAGATAAAGTAAAAAGGAGAGTATTTTATAAAAGATCTAACTAGTATTTAATTAGTAAATAGAGCTATATAAAGAACTTAAGTTTAATTCTTTCTATTAAAGTCTAATTAAGTTATAAAAATATAAATAAGAGGTTAATACCTCTTTTTAATAAATTTATTAGTTTTTAAATTATATATTAAGATAATAAGGCGTTATCCTCTATAAACTTAATTAAACTTTTTTAATAAACTTTCTATTTTCTAGCTTTTTATTAATTATAAGAAGTCCATAGATCCTATAGTAATAGATTATATTTTCCTAAATAAACTTAGCTATTATCCTTACGTTAATACTTTTTAGACGTTAATAAACCTCTATATAACTAATAAGTATATTATAAACTTTAGCTAAAGGTAATTACTGATCTTCTAAATATTAGTATAAATATATTAAAATAGGATTCCTAGAGGTATAGAAAAAGTATAAAGGTTTTTAAAATATCTTAGTTAGGCTTATATATAGAATAAGTAGCTTCTTGTTTTATTACTTATTATTTAATATATATTTTCTTAGATATATCGCTCTTAAAGCTTAATATATATTATATTATGGCCTTAATATCCTCCCGTAATATATATATATTAAATTAACTTCTTTTATTCTTCTTTATTATCTACTACTTATTTTAGTATAAAGCTTAACTTTATTCCTTTTTAAAAAAGAAAACTATCTTAAAGTATATATTTCACTATATATAACTTAAATTTCTTAAAGTTAATCTAAGAAATAATCCTTAAGTATAATAATAAAGCTAAATATTTAGTAATTTATTATAAATATTAAGGTTAAGCTTATTTGAAGTTTAATAGATTATCTACTTTAAGTTTAAGGTCTTCTTCTATTTTAAGTATATAAATAAAGTTATTAATTATCTTATTTAGATCTTCTTTTTATTTAGATCTTCTTTTTATTTAGCTTCTTAGATATTAGATTTCTCTATTAATTTATATAAAAGACTATTTATAGCTTTATATTTAATACTAAATATATAGTAAATATCAGAATTAAATATTTTAATCTAAGTAATCTATTATATTAGAACTACCTTAAGTAAATCTAAAGTAATATTATTAATCTAATCTATAAAAACTTTTATATTAGTTTTAAAAGTAAATTATATACTATATAAGTAGTTTCTAAGATTTTTCAAAGTAAGTAAAACTAATCAAAGCTTAAGTTTTCTTATACTATAGTTAAAAGCTATATTAGTTTAAATTCTACTCTTATACTCAATAATATATCTTTTATTTTAGTAGTATTATCTAAGTATAATACCTTACCTTTTTATACTTATATTAATAAATAAATAGATTTTATTAGTTTCTTTTTTATAATTAATAAGCTAAAATAATAGAGAGCTAACTAAATAAAGCTTAAAGGTTTCTATAGTTAGTTATTATTTTAGCTTCTACTTAAAAAATACTTCTTTTTAAAAGAGTTTTATTAGTAAAATAGAAATAGCTCTATAATCTTCAATTTATACTTAATAGAACCTAATAATACTAAAAAGGCTTTTATTAGCTATAATATTATTATACTTTTCCTACTTAAAAATTTCAATAACTTGATTTTAGTTAAGGTTATATTTCTTACTACTTACTATATAACTAAAGAGGTTATTAATAAGCTAGTAATTTTAAGATTGTTTAAGAGAAATTATAGTATTAATAAGCTTAAAGTACTAAAGTACTATATCTCAATTTATAAAGTATTTAAAAATATATAAATATACTTCTAGAAGCTTAACTATATAATTACTATTATATATCATTTTAAGCTTTCTAATGGAGATATTATTAAGGAAAAGTTAGTAAATACTTAGAATAAAGTTATAGAGAATTCTTATTATAACATTTATAAACTAAGTAACTAAATTTATTACTCTTTAAAATAAAGTGTATATTCCAAATAGCTTTAAAAGTATAATAAATATAGTTAGGTTTTAACTTAACTTATTAAGTAAGACTTAATTATATTTAAGAAATAAGTCTAAAAAACTTATAATTCTATAGTTAGTAAAATCTTCTAAGAATTTATTAGCGCTTAGAGGAATAAAAATATCTTTAATACTAATTTTATTAAGTTTTTATATGAGTTAATTAGCTTTATATTACTATTCTTTTTAGTAATAAGGAACTAAAAGTTTCTATATAATTTATAAAATCTTTCTAAAACTCCTTATATAACCTTTAATCTCAGTATATCAATAACCTTACTTTATAAAGCTTTTAGAATAAAAGTTCCTTTCTCTTATCAAGTAATATATACAATAGTTTTAATTTTTTATAGTAGGACTATATAAAAGTTAATATATCTATATTTTATAAAGTCTTATATTAATATTTCTTCTTAATTTATAAGGATATATTTAAGTATCTTAATTTCTCTTAGTAAAAGAGAAAGCTAAATAACTTTAAGTTTTAAAAACGTTTTTAAAGTAAGATAAGTTCTTTAGTTAAATTATATAAATTATAGATATATATAGTTAATAAAAAGGGAGTTAGAAAGCTAATAATAGCTTTCTACTTCTTAAATTAAAATCTTCTTTTAGTTCTTTTAGCTATTAAAAATAAATCTAACTAAAAGTAGATTATTAATTAGATAAACCTTTTTATCTTTATATTTATATATTATATAGATATTGATAAAGCTTTAATTAAATTCAAGATCCTTTTTATTTAACTTAAAGAATACTTAGTTTTTCAAGACTTTAAAAAGATATTATTAGCTTTTAATATTCCTAAAAAAGTAAGCTTAAATCATCTCTATAATTAAAATAACTATTACTTTAGTAATAATTCTTAAAATATTAAATATAGCTAAAAATAAAATTAAAGTAGAGTATTAGTTAGTCTTAGAAATTACTTCTTTTTACTTAAGAAAGTTAGTTTCTTTTTTTTCTTAAATAAGAAGATATTTCTTTTATAGTTTATTATAGTATTAATATAATAAATTTAAACTTTATTATATATGTTATTAAAGTTTTAATTAGTTTTAAGCTAGCTTTTAGTAGCTTTAGAAGTATTATATATATCTTTTATATAGTTTTCTTATTTAGGGAAATAGCACTAAATCTAATATAGAGAATCTAATTATATAAAGCTAACTAGAATATTAATCCTTTACAACTTATTATTTCTATAGTTTTGTATTTTTATTATAATAGTAATAAAACGGTTTAAATACTTGAAAATAAGTTTAATAGAGATAATAAATAAAAGTTTAAAAAGTAAGTTATAATTAATAGTTTTAAGTTTATTATTATTATAATTATTATACGTTTATGGCTATTAATCTAAATAAGTATATAGTATACTTTAATTAAATATAGCTTTAAGTTACTTTTAGCTGTTATTCTTATTATTAAAGTAGTAATAAAAGTTAAAATATTACAATCTAAAATATATTAATAACTTATAAAATTAAATTTTATATTAATATTAATTATACTTTATATTAGTAAGTAGTTATTGAAATATTTACTACTAATAGAGATGTTCAGAATAAGTTATAATATAATAATTATTAGAGCTATTTAGTTTATAGTTATAAAGATAATAGCTTTAACTAGAAAGATCTTTAGATAGTTTTAAGTTTAAATAGTATTATTATATTTAGAAACTTAGTTAATCCATTAAGCCTTTTTTAAGCTCTTAGTAATTAGTAAAATTAGTAAAGTCTATAAAAATAAATATATAGATAATTCCTTTTAGATTATTTATAAAAATATATATCTTTTTAATAAACTCTTCTCTATATTGTAGCTAGATCTTATAAACCTTTTTAATTAATAGATTAATCAAGCTATAAAACTTATATAAAATAAGTTTATTAACAAGTTCTTTATTTTTAATAAATTTCTAATTTTTACTATTAAGGAATACAGCTAGCTAGAAGTTACTTTTTAGAAGAAATAGTTTTAAAATAGGTTCCAGAAGAGAAATCTTAATAACTTTACTAAGTATTACTTCTTTTTTTATCTTATTAGTTCTTTTTAAATCTAAAATATTAATAGAAATCAAAGCTTATTTAAGAAAGCTTTCCTCCTCTATTTTAATATCTAAGTTTTCTTCTTATTTAGTTTAGTTAGTAGAAATATTCTTTTCTATAACTAGCTTTTTTAATAAGTTTAAATAATGTTTAGAATAAGTTTATAAAAAAGTTTTTTTTTAAAAATAATTAGAGTATCTTTAATATTTTATATAATAAAATAGACCTTTTTAAAAAGAGACTTTAAGATTTTCTTTTTAACTTTCTTAAAATTTAATAGCTGAAGCTTTTTCTATAAAAATAAGTTAGCTTTATATATTTTAACTAAGTAATTATAAGCTTAAATACTATAAAATTAAGTAAATTATCTTTAGTTAAACTACTAGGTTATATTAAGTTATATAAATAAAAAAACTAAACTAAATCTTGATATGTTTATTTACTAATAGCTAAAACTCAAAAAGTAGAGGTTTAATTAGATATTTTATTATCTAATATAATACTTCTTTTTTCTATAAACTTATAGAAAACTTTAATTAAGTTAAAGTTATTATAATCTTATAAGACTTTAATTAATATAAAGTAAAGTTAGCTTATATTCTATTTGAAAATCGTAGTAGCTTAAGCTTTTATAGCTTTATAGCTATTTTAATTCTTAAAATAAATACTAAGTATACGCTAATTATAGAGATTAGGTATAAGCTATATAGGCCCCAAGCTATATAGTATTTAGAAAGCTTTATTTATATAAGCTAGTAATATAGACTTCTTTATAATACTAACTATACCTCTACTTTTAGGCACTTCGTCTAATCTGCTTATAAAGCTATAGACTTCTAATAGTAGTAGCATAACCTGCGCTACTATTCCTTTTTCTTTTCTTTTTGAGATAAGAAAATCCTCCTTTCTATTAATAATATATTGCTATACTAGTTATAGTTTAAGCGATCTATCAACCTTATTCCCCTCTATATTAATAATAAGTTAAGCTAGCTATATATTTTCGTTAAGCTGCACTTCTAATACTACTATGATAAACTAGTTAGTTCATCTTATAATAGTTCTAGATAATCTTTTAATAAATCTAAATATATTTCAATGGATTTTATTAATATAGACCTTTAGGCGTTAGTTATAATCATACTTAGCGTTATTATTTAAAGCTAATTAAACTATAGATACTTACCTTACTTAGGACTAAGTAAGCTTTAGTTCTCTCTATACTAATCTAATTCTTTCTTAATCTAAATTAACTATTTAATCTACTTAATTATACTTACCCTTCCTCTATTTTCTTCTTTATATTACTAATAAATATAGATATATAGCATATTAACTAGTTTATTAACTTATATATTATATATGTTAATATCTTTAAGATCTTAGTTAAGGATTATTAACTAATCTAATTAGCTAGTAATTAAGTTAAGCTACTTAAAGTATTAGAGGTAACTTATTTAATACTAGCCTTTTTAACTATATTTCTATTATATTTAGTTAGATAAGATATTAATATTCTATTATTTTAAGTAGTTCTTAAGAGCGTTGCTATTTACTTATATAAGTAGGCTTTAGAGAAGTAGTTAGTAAGAGATTAGTTTAAATAAACCTTAGTATCTTTTATGATATGATTTCTATTACTATTACCTGCTAAATCGTCTAAAAGTAAGAAGAAGAAAGCTAAGGGCTTTATTATATCCTTTATAGAGGTATTTTAAATAAGTAAAAAGCTTCTAGCTAAGTTTCCAACTAGTATTAGATCTAAATTACTTACCTCTATATTAGTATTAAGTTTATTTATAATAACCCTTTTAGGTTATAATTTATATTAATCTACTCTTCTAGTTATAGAGTTTGTAGATAGTTTATTCAAATTATCTTTAGTATTACCAAAGACTTCTCTTCTTTATAGCTACTTATTAGATAGATTACTAGTAGAGATATTTTTACTAAGGCGCTTTAATCTACTAAGATATAAAAGAATATTAGCCTCTATTAATACTATTATACTTTAAGGTACAGAGGTAATAATAGTTTAGATAATTTATAAGCTATATATAAATAATATATAATCTATATTAAGAGATACTTTTAAGATTATTAATATTAGCATTTTCTATTTTAATATAACTAAAGATAATATAACTATAGATTTAGTTATTTTAAGTAGTATTTGATATTAGAAGGATATTAAGATGTTTATTATATCTATTAAGGCTAGTTTACTATAGAGAAGTATAAGCTAATAATTCTAGTAAGTATCCTTTAGATTTTATAAAGAGACGCTATTTCTTAGTATTCTCTATATTAAGCGAAGCGTAGCGTGAAAAAGCTTATTAGTCTTTTATTAACTTCTATACTTTCCTATGTAATAAATAGTAGATAGATAAAATAGAGGTAGTAAAATAACTATCTACTATAAGGTAACGTGGTTCATCAGTCAGCCGCGCATATCAGTCAGCCGCGCACTTTTTCCCACGTACACAACAACATCTAGTATTTCTCAAACATAGCACATTAAATCAACTATTAGTTGTCGCTATCAGAATCTCCTGAGGGTTCGACATCTTTAGAACAGGTTCGCGCGTTATGCCTAGTCTCACCACTCATACCATAGCGTCTCTGAGCTGGCTGGGCTCTCTTTGATGGACCCCCCTCATCGTCCTCTTGAGGCGCTGGACGTTTACCTTTTTGTTTTTCTTCTAGCAAATCCTAAGATTCCTCTATACTAAGTGCCCCTCTAAGCTGCACACGCAACCTTTTAGCCCTCTGGCGCTTAGCAAGTGCTATATTTGCATCCTCAAGGGTATAAAGCTGATCAGTTAAAATAGTGATTAAGTGCGCTATTACCTGCGCACCTTTTGATAATTGCTTAACTGCAGTAATAATTAGTGTTAGTGAGCTTCCTTGATGAGCAGAGATCTGACCTTTAATAAAGTTAGACTGCGAGATAGTTTGTTGTGGGTTAGAGGGCGTTTATGACTGCTAAGGTGGTGGTGTTAAAGGGTTAGCTATAGGAGGTGTAGGCGTCTGTAAATATATATTAAGCTTTTTGATGATATGGTCTAGGTCCTATGGTGAAATTCCAGCGCCTTGGAAAGCAGACCTGATGTTTTCCTCATTAAAAACCTTGTTGTGGGCCTAGTGGAAGGTAATAAAGAACTCAGACTTAGTGATATGATTTATAGAGGCTCTGATAAATAGGTTGATTTCATCACTATATAGGGCGTTTTAAAGGCGAATAAAGGGTAATATCTAATAGCTGTAGTAGATGTAATGAATTTATAGGCATACTGATGGTTATAATATTATTCTGCTTGCAGTAATTATTGAATTCAGCTGATAAATAGCTCTTATAGCTGTTAATAATAAGCATCTAGTAGACGCCTTTTATTTAGTTCTTAGTGTGTTTATTAAAGTGTTTAATCTAGTTAAAACCTATCTGATGATCCGTCCATCTATTAGCAGTAAGTTTAATCACCTAGTTGCCCAGAAAACCTAATTCCATGGTCTAACTAGCAAGGTGATATATACCCTTAACGATCACAAATAGAGGGATGCACTACCCGCCCAAATTGATATATTTAATGACTGTAGCCTATTCATAGTTGCCAGGCTGGACAGACTTTGCTTTGCTGCGTCAATCAGCACATATTACCACTATTAACGTAGTGATCATGCCTATTATGAAGCCAGTTTTATCGAAATTATATAGGTCCCCCTTATAGATGCCATACTTAGCTATTATGTTACATAATAGCGCAAACCACTTTGATATAACCTTAGGATCTTCTTAAAGATCCCTTTAATAATCGCATAGATGATTAAACTTGGTTTTCAGAGCAGGCTGTGAGTCCACAAACCGCCTGGCCTATCGCTTGCTAACAGGCTTGCTATTACGCGCTCGCAGCAGGAGATTAGCTATATCTTCCACACTGCTAAGGCGTAAAGGAAATCCTCTAGAATCCTATTCAATAACGTATTAGAGAAGTGTTTTCTCTTTAATCAGATTAAGTTTATATCGTTAGGGTTAAGTTTATTTGCGTTGCAGTTAGTTGTTTATTCTATTAGCTAAGGTGCTCTTTAGGATACTATAGGTCTTTGCGGCATGCTAAATGCTTAAGTTACCACCTGCAGCGCGTGTCGATTGGATCGCTTTAATCGCGAGAATGACTTTGTCTTCTTAGGTGTAGATTGGCATTATGGTTGTTGAGATTTTATGCGTCAAAGGTTTAAGTGGTTTGGACGTGGGAAAAAACGTCCGGCTGACTGGTCCGGCCAGCTGACTGATGAACCACGTTATTCTTATTAAACTTATAAGTAAATACTTATCTTAAGAAGAGAGGTTTTAAGTATATATATTTATAGTTTATTGACCTCTATATTCTTTTATAAAGTAACTTTTTAATCTTTTCTTAAATAATAATATAAAATAATATTTTTATATTTTTAAATAGTTTTTGCATATTATTTTAGCTTTTTGAAAAAGCTAGAAATATAATATAAAATATTTTATTTTTCTCTTAAAAAGAGATTTTAGCTTTTATTTCTATAGATCTATTTTATACAAGAATTCTTTTTTAAAAGTCTTTATATAGTATTTTATACTACTAAGTATAGTATATTATACGATAAGTCTTTTTTATTTTCTTTTTATTAAAATAATATAAAAGTAATAAAAAAGAGATTTTCTTATTTATTTTATAGTAATATAAAGTATAAATAATATATTTATTATAAATATAAAAGCTTTCTTTTAAATAGATATAATTTACTAACTTATATATAACTTTTCTTATACTTTATAAGTACATAAATACTTTTATAATAACTATAAAGCTTTTTTATTATTATTCTTTAAGTTAAATTAATTTTAAGATTAAAAAACCTTTTTTTCAGATTATTAAATAAATCTAAAAAATCTTTTGCTTAAATAACCTTATTATTAGTTTTAAACTAACTTTATTTATAGTTAAATATTCTTTTCATCTAATATATTTAGCTCTTCTATCATTTTAAGAGTAATAATAAATATACTACTTTTAAGATATCTCTAATTAAATAAATTAAATATATGCTTAAGTATAAATGAAGTTTATTAATTTTTCTTAATTTAATTTCTACCTTTTATATTTTACTGTATTTTTTATATAATAACCTCTTCTCTTAAAAGTAAACTATACTCTATAAAAATAATAAGGTTTTATAAAATTGAACTAAGGAAGTTAATTAGCTTTTTAATAAGGTTTATAATTATTTTAACTTCTTTAATTTATAAAGTGTCTTTAAAATCCTTTTTTAAATAGAATTTACTCTTATTAAATATAATATTATAAATAATAATTACTCTCTTAAGAATTAAAATCTATATTTTATAAAGATTATATATATATAGTATATATTTTATACGATATTTAATATATTTATATAAAGCTATTTTAAACTTTCTTCTCTTTATATCTCTTTTTCTTTCTTATTTTAAGAGATATATTTTATAATTATAAATATACATCCTTTTAATAAACTTAAAAATTAAAGGATTTTAAAACTTTATAAACTTATACTTATAAATTTATATATCTTTTAAATTATCTTTATTTAAGTTTATTTAATAACCTTTAGTTTATAAAAGAATATAAGTTTATATTAAATAAAAGCATCTTGATAAATATTAATCAATTTTATAGCTTTTTTAGTAAATTTACTACTACTTTTACTTTAATACTTTTAATAATTTTTTTTTAATCCTTTTTATAAGTTCTTCTATATAAAATAGAGAAAACTTAGAATTAATTCCCTTTTTATTAGTTTCTCTTTTATCTTTAATATAACTAAAGATCTCAATAACTATTTATTTATTATTTTACTATAGTTTATAAATAAATATTCTTTTCTACTTAAAAACTTACTTTTTAGATATTTAAATAATATAAAATACTTTAAGATATATTTATAAATAAAAATAAAAGTTATAAAGTTTTTTAAAATACTTATTTTTAATAAAAAGAAGCTACAAGGTTTTTAATAAAATAACTAAGTAATTAAAAAGATATTATTATAATATTTTCTAATAAAAGTATAAATTTCAGTTTTTAAAAGGTCCTCTTAAGACTATTTTCTAAATATAAATCATAATATATTCCTTATATTCTAATTATATTAAATCTTTAATTTTTACTTGTTAAACATTTTAACCTAAATATTTAAAAAGAAATTAAACTTAAAATAGCTAAAATAGAAATATTATAACTAAATAGAGTTATTATAAATAAGTTTTAGTTTAAATAATATTTATAAAAAACTACTAAATATAGCTATATAAGTAAAATTAACTTCTTTAGAGTAGTTTATATTAATATATAATACTAAATAACTAAAAATAGAGAAGTAATTAGAAGAAAGCTTATATTTTAAAAAAGTACTATTCTATTATTATAAATAAACTTATAAAATGAAACTTTTACAACTTCTAAAATAAAACTTATTAATACTTTTATAATACTAAATATTAGTTATTGTAAAATAATACTGAGAGCTTAAGTTAGTATAAAATCCCTTTATATACAAGATATTCTTTAGAGTAAGATCTTTTATATTTTTATTTTTTAGTTTATTTAGAGTATTCTTAAAAACTTTAGTATTTATTCTTTTAATATAAAGAGATTATAAGCTTGCTATAACTTAATTTAATTCATTTAGCTTATAATAATGTTTAAGAAGATTAAGATTATTAACAAAATAAATAGATATTTTAATATTTATAATAGTTAAATATTAAAAAAGAGTAAAATTAATAGTATTTAAAAAACATAGTTTTAATTAAAAATCCTTTTGTTTTTTAAAAAGAAAGAAGCTTAAAATTAATTAAAGAATGGCTGTAATAATAAACCTATTTAAAAGAATACTTATAGAAATATATTTCTATCTTTTTAATTTATTAATATTTTTAATAATAGCTTATATATTTTTAATAGAAGCTTTATAAAAAGCTTCATACTTATTTTTAATATTACTTTTTTATTACTAAATAAGTTAAAAAAATATCTATATAAATACTTTCTTATAAAAGAAAGCTTTATTTATGTATACTCTATAGGAGACTAAATATATTAAGCTATAACATACATACATAGCAAGTCGCGCATCATAGCGAGTTGCACACTTTTCACCACCTCTCTACTATTTTTATATATCAATCAAGCTACATCATACAAAATCAATCAAAACTACTCATCATCCTCTTCTTCAGAGGTCTCCCTAACTACCTGACATATTCGTACGTTATGTCCAGTCTTTC